>PVIJ01002658.1:0-154444 GCA_004024925.1 Scalopus aquaticus
GCTTGTAGGATTGTTTTCCATCCTTTAACTATTAATCTCTGTTTATCTTTCTCAATTAAATGTGTTTCTTGTAGACAGCAGAAGGTTGGGTTCTGTTTTTTGATCCATCTTGCTATGATGTGTCTTTTAATTGGTGTGTTTAGTCCATTTACATTTAGAGTTAATATTGATATACTGTCATCCATATTTTTTGTTTGTTCGTTTGTTTACTCTTTTGTGGTTCTAATTCTTACCTTATTCTGTGTTTCCTGGTCTTTCTTCTGTTGGTTTTGTCTTCATGACTTCTTCTAGTACTTTTTGGAGTGGGGGTTTGGTACTGATGAATTTCTGTAGTTTCTGTTTGTCGGAGAAGGTCCATGTTTTTTTCTTCATAGAGGAATGAGAGCATTGCAGGGTAGAGTATTCTTGGTTGCCATTTGTTGGCTTGTAGTGTGTTATATATGTCCCTCCAATCTCTTCTTTCCTGTAGTGTTTCTTCAGAGAAATCTGATGTCAGCCTGATCGGCTTTCCTTTATAGGTTATTTGTTTCTTTGCCCTCATCATTTTCAATATATTTTCCTTGTCTTGAGTTCTCAATAGTTTTACTATCATATGTCTTGCAGTTTTTTTTCTTTCGTTGTAATAATATGGAGATCGTCTGGCTTCCTGTATGTCAATTTTTGTTTCCTTTTTCATGTTTGGGAAGTTCTCTTCAATTATCTCCTTGAGAAGTTTCTCTGTTTCTTTGTCTCTCTCTTCTCCTTCTGGGATTCCTATGATTCTGATGTTTCCCTTTTTCATGGTGTCAGATAGTTCTCGAAGCTTTTCCTCATTCTTTTTCCTTTGTTTTTCTCTTTCCTTTACTGCCTTGATTCTGTTAGTATCTTTATCTTCCAGAGTGCTTATTCTTCCCTGAATATCTTTCAATTCACTTTTCTGGCTTTCCCTGGATTTCTTTAGCTCCTCTACTAATGTTTTTAAATCTTCCATTTCCTTCAATTTCTTCTTTATGGATTCATTCTCGTTCTTCAGTTCTTTTAAATCTTCCATTTCCTTCAATTTCTTCTTTATGGATTCATTCTCATTCCTCAGTTCTTTGTTCTTCTCATTTAATTCTATCAATTTTTTTTGTGATGGTTATTTTGAAGTCTTTATCTGTTAGGTGGATGTAATCTATGTCCATATTAATGGGTTCTGGAGAGGGATTTTCTTTTTGTGGTGTATTGTTTTGAGGGTCATTTGTGACTTTTTTCTTTCCCGTTGTTGGTTTTCTGCTTTGCTCTGTTTGTAGTTTTCCACTGGTGCTGGCGGGCATGACTCCTGGTTTTACTTGCTCAGGAGTGTTTGAGGTTCCCTAGTGTCTGAGTTGTCTTGGCTGTGGCTGGGTATCTTCTGGATTTTCTTATTTTTCTTTGTTGAATTTTTTGTGATTCTCGTGGCATGTCTCCAGTGTGTTTCCAGTTCCGAGTTTAATTAGGGAAGATGAAGGGGTGGTTTGTAGTAAAAAAGAAAGAAAGACGAGAGAAAGGAAAAAAAAAAGAAAAAAAAAACAGGGAGAGGAAAGAAAAGGTAAACGAAGATGTAGAAAAGTAGAAATGAAGGACCAAGAGAAAAAGGTAGGTTAAAAGTTTAAAAAAAAAAGGATAATAACAACAATAATAATAGTAAAAAATAAAAATAATAATAATAAAGAAAATAAAGTATTGGGGAGATGTGAATTTGGAGTTCTGTAGTCCTTTTGTTCTTAGGTTCTGGGGTTTCTGGTTGGGTCCCCTGCTGGGGTTCAGCTCCTCCTTTCCAGTGACAGATGTTGTTGTCTTGCTGTTGCTGCTGTCATTAGTCCTTGCTGGGAGTCTTTCTATTCTTTCTCCCCTCCCCCCCTTTTTTTTTTCCTCCTTTCCTCCAATGTTTGCCTGGGGCTATTCCTGCCCCTGGGATTACATCTGGTGGGGAGGGGTTGGGAGCTCCTGTTCTTAGTTTCTTTTCTGCTGCTTGGGGCCTGCTACTCCACGAAGGGGTGCAGGGGTGGAGGCTGTGGGTGGCTGTTGATCAGCGTGTCACCTCCCCTAGTTTCTAGGGTGCCAGTATGCAACCACCTGGAAGTTGGGGGGGGGTGGCAAGTGCTGGGCCATGTTCACCATCTGCTGTGGTCTTTTTTTGTTTGTTTTTTGCCGCCCTCCAGGTGCCGAGATGCTGACACTTTGCAGGGGAGGGTATAGTCAGAGATAGTTTCAGCAGGAGATAGTTTCAGCAACAGGTATGGGAGGGGTTTTGGGGATTGTCAGTCAATAGTCCTTAAATGCCAATCTTCCCATCAGCTTGGGATCAATTTGCATTCTAAAGCCCAGAGTGTTTGAGGTGGTCTCCACAGGAGGTTTTCCAGCCCAACTGGTTTTTCTGGCTTATCTATCACCTAGCAAGCAGTGGGGGATGTTTCTTGCTTGGACTTTCTCCCCTTTAAGATGTTACCTAGCCCCAGGTGGGGGATGGGACGCAGTGACCCTCCCGCTTTCCTGCTCCTCAGGGCTGCCAAGCAGGGAAGAGAGGGGGGTCGTGGGGTGGGGGGGGTGGGGGTCGCGCTCCCAGTCGGCTGGCCGGAGCCCCCCCGACCTCACCGCAGTTTCTAACCTTGTATTCAGTGACTCTCAGGGGAAGCTGGTTCGCCCACCTCTCCTTTCTGCTGCTCCTTTGTGTGGAGTCCGATGTCTTTTCTCTTCTCTTTGCTCCAACTCTTCGGCTTATTTTCAAGTCCAAAGCACCCCCGGGGTTGATAGTATTGCGTAGGGTATCTGGTTCTCTTTGAGTCAGTTCTTTATTTTTTTCTTTTTAATTGTGTATGTCTTCAATAAACAGAAGGAATCCATGAACTAAGATGAGACACTAACTAATTAAGACAAAAACACATGGGTGGATAACAGTTACTTAAGTATCATCCAAACTACATATTATAACACTCTAGTTCATTTATATGGTTTCCTAAGGAGCAAGTTGTTAGTAAACCTAGTTATGTTGTCCTTGTTGTTTGTTTTAGGATAGGTGATTACATAACAAAATCTGAACAATCTAAGACATTTTGCCACTGTTCATGGAAATCTGCTTTATAATGTAGAAGAAAAAAAGCTGGTATACAGAAACAGCAAAGTCAGAGATAGAGAGGGCTGAGGAGTTTAGTGTACAGTTCTGATTATTTCTACAGCACTTTTCTAAACTTGATATAAGATAAATTGTCCTTTGTCTTAAACTAGATGTAATTGTCTTTCTGTCAATTTATATCAAGTAATGTATTTGTTGTTGTAAAAAGTTGCAAAAAAAAAAGTGTAAAAAATTAATCAAACAGCCAAGATATGGTGACAATCTAAGTGCCCTAAAATAGACAAGTGGATCAAAAAAATGTAGTAGATGCACAATGGAATACTACTCAGCAATCAAAAAGACAAACTCATGCTATTTGCAGCAACATGGATGGAGCTGGAAGCACTTATAATAAGGGAAGCAAGCCAAAAGGAAAAAAAGCATAAATACTTAATGAATATCACTTATATGTGGCATATAGAAAAAAAAAAAAAACTAAGGGTCAGAAAAAGACAAACCTTATACCAACCCTTGAAAGCTGACCATAGATCTGAGGCATCAAGGATGAGGCAGGAGGGGAGGAGGAAAGTAATAAGCAGGAGGTGGTGGGGAGAACATAATAGACTATGGAAGAAGACTATGGGTGTTTAGGTGGTGGGAGGCCCACAGTAACCACACATAACTTTCAGCACAGTATAGGGGAGAAATCCAATACTGTCAAAATATTGATAAGGATATAAAAGAGTAAAAAATATGAAAAAAACATCTAGCAAACAATAGCATAAGACCATATAAATTTATTATTTTACAGCTCTATGTTCAGGAGTCTAATATAGTTCCCATGGGATGAGATCAACATTCAGCAGGGCTAGCCATGTCCTTTACCAGATGGCCTAGGCAACGATCTGTTTCTGTGCCTTTTCCAGTTATTGGAGTTCACCTTCATTCATTCGCTCTGTATTCAAAAGTCGGCAACATTGCATCTCTCTGTATCTCTTTCTTCCATTACATCTCCTACTAATTCTTCTGCTCCCCTCTCCCACTCTAAAAAACCCTTGTGACTGCAATGAGTGAATTAGCGAAGTAATCCAGAATAATCTTCCTCTTTCAGGATCAGCTGATTAGTACAGGTAGAACCCATGGACACCGAATGAGTTGTCCCTTAATACCATCATCATTTCTATCTTAAAGCTACCAGATGTTTATGAGAGTAGTAGGTAGGCATATTTGCATTTTATTTTGCATAAATATACATATAGATTTGTTTAATTTGCATAGTGCTTTTGAGGAGTTTAACATCAATATGTAAGGTAAAATGCCTCAGCTTTAACAATTGAATAAAAAGTTCAACTTGCAAATTTAGAATTAATGGAAAATTTTAGAAGAATCCCATCACAATAGCTTTTTGAGTTATGATGTGGCAGTATTTTTTTCATGGTTAATACAACTAGGTGGGAGATAAAAGAATAAATAGTTTATTCAGGAGGAAATACAGTGTAGTAGCTATGCACATGCTGTTAGGACTCCTAACTAACTGGATACTAAAGCTTATCAATTTTCTCATTCCTTTTTTTGTTTAAAGTCTTACACATCTGAAAACTATACACAGTCCTTCACTCCAGACACATGATATTTCTTTTATTAATTAAAATGTTTATTATTATTATTATTAATTTATTTATGTTTTGAGAAACCAGTGCATTGTTTTCTGTACTTGACTTAGAACTTGACTAAGCAATACCTTGGGAACTGTAACAAAAACAAATTCAGAGGCAAGGAGAGATTGTACTCAGACTTTGCAATAAGAAGAGGGAGACTATTGCATTAGGAAAAACACTCTGAGGGCAAAGTCTATGCCTATCTGTAAGGGTAGGCAGAAAGGACTCTTCTTGTTAGTTAGAATAGAGAGAAATGGAGATGAGAGAATGGGAGGAGCAGGTGAAATGATCTGACAATTGAGTCAGTAATAGCTTTATCTGAAGGTCAAGTCTCAGGACAAGTTATTAAGGAAGAACTATTTCTTATGTCAATACTTTCCTAAATTCAAGGGTGAATCAAAGTCCAGGGATCTGTGGGGAGTGAAGACTGACTAAAAATTGGCCAAAATATGTTAGAGCATATTTTGTTCAGATTGGCCTGGTCAGATAAAGCAAAGGAGTGAGACAATTAAAATAACCTATAGCAGAAGTGATTCATTGATTATATAGGTATAATTGACTACAACTTAGCACATTTTCTAAAAAGATTAATTTTATATGTCTTTTTCTTAAAAGCAAATGCCATTTAATTAATATAGATTTGCTTACTAGCAAAGGGCTATGGCTTCATATTTCATTAACGGTGTTAAAAAGAACAATAAAATTAATCTTTTTACTTAAATATGTTGGCTCCAAAATTATTGAGTCAACATTTATTAAAATTATTTTACTTGAGATTTGATAAAGATAATTTTTTTTTATTCTACTTCTTGCTAATTAAAATCTTACTCTGTTTTTATGTCAGATCTTTCTGTCTGGTATCACGGCTTACCACTGGCATGCTTTAGTTGTAAATGATATGGCATCTTAACTTTGGAATTGTGGACTTATAGATGGCTGAAAGGAAAAAGAAAGCTAGTTTTTATAAAATACATACTTTAGGCCTGCTGTGATTTAGTTAAGAATGTAGTAAATTCTAATGTAATTATAAGGCATAACTAAGATAAATGAACCTATATAAGTGAATTGGAGGATGTTACCATTATTCTCTTCTTATACATTTCTTTTCTTCACTCAGTGACTATCTTATTTTGTTTTCAAGTTTCATGTTCACAATTAAAATATTTTGTGACACTGACTCAGCAGAAAGTAAGAGTGCAATGTTGTTTTTTTTTTTTTAATTTGTTGTATTTATTTATGCATTTCAGAGCTGGGGTGTAAGCCAGAGTTGTGAGGGGGGTGGGTGAGAATATTCACCAGAGACAGAGGGGGGAGCAGAACAGGCGGATTGACTAAAATACACTGCTGAGGGGAGCAGTGGGGAGACAGGAGAGTCTGCTGTGCCATGTGGGAAGCTCCCTGGCCGGGATTGAACTCATGCTGCAGTGGCTGATGATAGCTTCATAGTGCTGTGATTTAATCCCTGTGTCACCAGGGATGCCCAGGAGTGTAATGGTTTAAATCTACCTCCATGTATGGCCAAGAGAAGGCTTTTAGGTTACATTTTAGGAAACTGTTTGAGAAGACAAATAGTTGAATATTATTGACTGGGGCGTAGTCTGGGGACACAAGAGTACAGGTTTGTGAGGATGTCCTTGGGTAACGTAGACAGGGAGACAGTGGAATGCAGAGTTGGCTAAAGTACATTAGATAATTACAAATTGGCCCTTGTGGGAGAGATTTTTCTGAAAGGACTGGATCAACCTGGTAGATGGGGCCTCTGCTTCTGCAGGGGTCCCTGTGATTTTTTTTCAGTCTTTTTGTTTCCTGTCAGTGGTCTCTTGGTTCTGGCTATATGACTTATAAATAAATAAGATTCATGCCTTGTTGCGTCTTTGAAAACAAGCTCAGAACATAGTTATCCAGGTCCAACTGTTCCTGCATATAGGGTGGGATTACATGGCATCAAAATTTCCCAGTGCAAACAGAATAGGACATAATCAGTCACTCTCCTGATACAAAACAGTTCTAAGGTTAAATAAAAACATAAGAGTAAACAAGCAGGGATAAAAGCAATACATACATACATACATACATACATACATGCAGTATGTAAATGACAAAAATCCCCAGGTTAATTTTAAGGTTTTATTGCCTTTATCAAATGATTTATGAATTAGGTAGTATCTTCTCTAGCAAGTAGAAAGGCATTGCAAAGTATTCAAAATGGAAGATCTTTATTATCAACAAAAGTTTGAGAGAAGATTATTAACCGAAGAAGACTATTTCAGGCAAAGCAAACTTGCCTTAGGAAAAGGCATTGGTATCTTATCAAATGCTTAGCTAGGGCTCACCAGGAAACTGCAGATTGGTTAATTTTAAATTCTACTGTTATAAGAAACTGAAATTACCGTTAAGGAAGGTATTAAGTCTTGGTGGGGATTGGCATTACTGTGTCCATTTTGAGGCTTTTTTTTTTAATTTCTTCAGATATTTAGATAAAGGGGCTTTTAAAGAAAAAAAAATGGAAGAGTATCTTATACATCCTATTAAATGTAAACTGCATTTCTAACTCTCTCCCTGTCCTATCTTGACCTTGGCTTCTGAAATTCTAGCTCTATATTATTCATGTCTTCTATATCTCCATTACCAGTTCAGAATAGACCTGTGTGATTATGCAATTTTTGACAAGCTAATATATTTTGAGCTTTAATATAAGGTTATTATAAAAACCTATTACATCACATTTGAATACTGAACTTGGAACTACTAATGATTTATGCTCAAAGTGAAAAATGGGAATAAGGAAATTTTTTGCTAACCAGCCATTACTTTAATGAATAACTTTGTTTCTTAAACAGAAGATTCAAAATAGAGCAGTTGACCACAGAAACTTAGCAACTTATCTTAACAAGAAATAAGCTAACACATCAGGGAACATGGATCACCGAAATGCTGACATAGAGATTAACAAGCACGTTCCTTCCCCCAATATTACCTCAACCATACTTACCCATCACCAATCCCTTTATAATCATAGTTATACAAGACGGTTCCTGTGACAGTAATTCACCATCTCCTCAATTTGCTAGTTCCTGAATAAACCTCTTTCCTCCCACTAACTGTTTTCTCTTCATCCTTTTGTCATCTGAGTGGTTGAGCCTTGGCAATTCAGCAACAAAAAAAGAAGCATAGTTTCTCTGTCTCCATTTGAATGACTTTCCTGTCGCTAATAGCATAGATTTTGTATGCTAGTTGGTTGGTTGGTTTGAAATAAAAGAGGAAGTGGTAGCAATGATGAAGTGAAAACAATTGAACTAAGAAAAAGCACTTATTTGTCTAGATTCTAGTCACTTGATGTACAACTTCATTGTTCCCTTAACTAATTTTCCTTCAATGCAAAGTCTTTGTAGCAGTAGATTAAGTAGATTGAATAAGCAAAGCAGAAGGGAAGTGAACTTACAAGTTTTCTCCCAAGTGGGAAGTGTATATAAGTATAATAAACAATGATGATTTGAGGTCCTTGACAACAATCTATAAATAATATTCACCAATCTTGAATTAGTGATAAAATGCCCAACATTGGAGCAGTCACCTTGAGAGACCTAGATAAATCCCTTTGGGTCTCTCAGTTTCAGTAGTACTAAGGCAGGCTACAGACTGGCAAAATGCCTTATAGATTTGTTTCTAAAATATCTATAGATGAGATGATTAGTTTAACACAGCAAGTGGAAAATGGGTCATCCTCACTTTGACATTGGTGTTCAATTCAACCAATATATGTTAAACACTTCCATGTCAGGCATCAGAAGTGCTTGCTCTCCTAATCCATCTCAGTTTCTTCAAGTATAAGAGACAGCATACCAAAAGAGACTTCCAACTTCCATTAAGTTCTACAATACAGTGTACTTTCATGATAATAAGTAAGCATAGTGTGAATGTCCATTCTAGACTGAGGAGCCAGGGACAGTTTTTTTTTTGCATGAGATGGTGCTTGAGGAGAAGAATAGAAAAATACAGATGGGTAAACTTCCCATTACTAGAATTAGCTTTGTTATTTTCTTGACAATCATTAGAGAATAGATGTTTGGTATTTGTAAATGTATTATGTTTAAGTCCTGCAATTTGGAAATGACCCTAAAGTTTCAAATCATGAAATAGTTAATTCTCCCAAAAAATTCAGTTAAATGGCTTTCTGTTAGAAAGAAAAGAAAACCCGGTGAAAACAGTTTAAATAATGAAGGGAAGTGATTTCACAGTATTTGAGTGCTTTTGAATTTTTATATTCATGTTGCCGTATTTAGTGCTGTGCTTTTACTCTGTTTTCTATATACTCTGACACTGCTTTTTTTCCAAGAAAATGTTTCAGACTCAGATTGGTTTTCCTGCAGCAATGAAATGATTTTAAATGCTCCAGTACACTTTTTAAAAAGGTTTTATTTATTTATTTTTGCATAGAACTAGGGTGCAGGCCAATGGTGCAGAGAGGTGTGTGTGAGAGAGAGAAGATTCACCAGCAATGTAGTGGGAAGCAGAACAGATGGATGTACTGAAATATACTGCTGAGGGGAGCAGGGGCAAGACAGAAGTGGTCTGCTGGGCCATGTGGGTTAGCTCCCTGGCCAGGGATCAAACTCAGACCAACGTGGTTGGCCTTTGTGGTGGTAGTGCTGAGACTTAAGCCCTAGGCCACCAGGGAGGCCCTCCATTACACTTATTTGTATTATAAATTATCCAGAAAAAGAAAGAATTCTCTCACTACAACCATCAAATATAAATCCTGGACATCAAGATAAATGATCCAAGTAAAGTCCATCTGTAAACCAATCACTTTAGAAGGAAAAAGCACAGAGAGATTAGCCCAAGACTAGGTTAGCACCATCGTTCTTTTGTCACAGGGACAAATGAATGTTTTTAGAAGATTCATCAGGATTTGCTTGAGAGCAGGACTGGCGTGTGATAGAATCTTGGGAAACAGAGATTAGTGGAGTAGAGTAGATGCCTGAGCTCTGAAGAAGTCTAGGAAACCTCCCATCCTCTGCCTCATATTTGCCTTTATTGTTCTTTACTAATCTACCTATCCACATGTATTTTCTAAGCTATAGTATGTGGAAACTAATACTGTTTTAGAACCTGTGCATGAAGTAGGAGATCTGCGAGGTCTCCACATGTATCATTTAAGAATATCTATAACTTCAGTACTTAGATGAGTCTTTCAACACCCACTCCAAGCAATTCTCCAATTCTGTTGACATGAACAGGGTAGCCTACAGTTTAACACATTTCAGACTCTAAATAGAGAAACACTGGATCCCATAGGTAAAGGACATATTCTAATAGATTCCCTACATGCACACACACTTCTAGAGCAACAACAATTTCTTATTGTCGCATGTGCTTCTGACCAATTGGCTACAAATTGGGGCTGCCTTTTTTCCTTCCCTGGGTCCAGTTAATTGGCTAGAGCAGCTCACACCTTGGAAAAAAGTTATTTACATTGAACACAGATGAAGAAGTACATAGTGCAAGGTTCCAGAAGCATAGAAGTGAGATAGACCACTCTCTCAGCATGTGGCTATTTCAACCGGTCTGGAAGCTCATTAAATTTCCTTGTTCAGCAGACTATAAAGTATTTAATCCTTAGCACACCTTTCCCCTTTTCAGAGGTCAGGGCAGAGAAGAAAGTTTCAACCATTTAATCACTTAGTCTTTCTGGTGACCAGCTCCCTCCTGAAGCTACCTATGGTCTCTACCTTACAGCATCTTATTAATATAAACTCAGGTGTTCTCACAAGAGATTCCTTCTGAGTAACAATACATTCTTATTACTCAGGAAATTCAAAGATATTTAGGAACTCTGGGTCAGAACCTGGGACAAAGACCAAATATATTTCTGATTATACCACAAATATTTATATTTAATTTTAGAAAATTGACAGCTAACATAAAAAGGACATATATTTCAAGGTTTATCTGAAGCCACCAACTTAGTGACTTAAAAGAATACATTTTAATAGACTTTTTTTTTTAACTAGTCTGTAGGTTAGAGGTAGGACATCCATGTAAACAGACTAAAATTAAGGTGCCAGCAGGGTTGTGCTAATTTCTAGATATCTATAGAAGGATCTATTTTCTGCTCACTTGAGTTGTTAGCAGAACACACAGGTGAAGGTGAACAGAATGTACCACCCCCAAATACGCTACTTAGGCATATTGATTATTTTCAATTAGAGGCACTTTAAAACAACCTGCATAAGAGGGACACTGACTCTATTTTGTCCCCCTTGAAAGCAGAAAGCAAATCTCCCAGGTGAAGAGCACCTTCATCGCCTCAGGAGTACAGGAGACATCCGGACAACCAAAAAATGGGGAGTTTAGGGCCAAGAGCTGCACACCAACAATCTCCTTCACTAATTTGCTATCCTGGATTAAAATCCCTTAATATTGTCCATTTTTTCACACACACAAAAATAGTTCTTTGTATATAAGGTATAAAACTTCTTGCTTGGGTCATTTTTTTGAGTCTCATATTTATGGAGCTCCACTATGTATGAAATTAATTTCCTGATTAGTATGTGTTTTATTAATTTACTCATTAGACCAGTCAACAATTCTGGAAAGAAAGAAATTTTCTGTCTGATGGTACTGCCTTTTTTTTTTATTTTTTTTCTTGGCCTGGGGGTCTTGATAGTCTGACTGTAATTTAGAGGGAGAATTATGGATCATAATCTATCTTCTTGAACTCCTGAGGCACAATTATTTGAGATCAGTCATGTTGGCAGTCAGTCGTGTTTATGTGTGGACACCCAATAAATATTAGTGTCATTACCCAATAAAAATCTAGATTTCAAAGTGAGTTTCCCTGATTGGCAATACTCTGTGTCATACCTTCAATTGGGAAAATAATGCTGTCTATAGTTTCTAAGAAGATAACTGGAAGCCCCAGAGTTGAAACTTTCCTGGATTCTACCGTATGCATTTCTTCCCTTGATTGGTGTAATTTCATATCATTTAGCTATAGCACATCAAAACTGTGGACATAATAGTTTTCAGTGAGATCTAAGTAATTCTATCAGATTAGTAAAACTCAGGATTATCTTGAGAACCCCAAGCTTGAACTTGGTGTCATAGAGAGGGCAATATTATGCACTGGTTTCCCTCTGACTTTGAAAGTCTTCGCTGGTCAGCTTTATATTTCTTAATCTAATATTTTACTATTTGGTTTCTACATCAAACCCCATCTTATTCCCAAGCTTTCCCAGACTTGTACACTCTATTATAAGCAAAACGCTTCAAAGGGATTCCAGCTCTTTCTTACTGTGGTAGATGATTGCAGTGGTATTTCACCACTTGGGTAAGCACTTTCCTAGCATGAGTTAGGGTTTACCATGTTATTTGACTTGGCTACTGGGCAACAGACAATATGATACAAACAAATACTTAAAATGTACTTGCACTTCAGAATTTGCTCTCTTGCTGATGTTACAACTCCTCTTTTGACTTGTGAAAGCCTGGACTAGCCTGCTGGATAGTGAGAGGCATGTGGTAACCCAGTTACCCCTGTGAACCCAACTCACAGCTTGACAACTAGCAGACCTGTGAATGAAGTCACATTAGATTACATATTATTCAGTTGACCTGTTGCCTAAACACAGGTGCCTGATTAATTTCAGCCATCATTAGTATTCAAATCTCAGGAAGGTACTGGTGTTGATTAATATTGATACATGAACAAATGACTTATAGGGAAAGGGTGTGTAAGGGTTATAGTCCATTTTGGGGACATGTTGTCATCAAGTTTGTGATAAAAGGATTGGGGAAGGAAGTAGTTGAGCTGAGTTCCACTGAATGGATGGAAATAGTATTGACTGGAAGATTTATGGCTCCTTGAAGGAAAGAAAGGCTACATAAAAACTTATCCATTACAGTTGATCATATTTTCAGAGATGGATTTATAATTTGTAGGATACACTACAGAATAACATTATATCAAAGGAGACATATTAAGAAAGTAGGTTGTTTAAGGAGATCCAGTTATAGTCCAATTAGATACAAAATATAATCTATAAATTTCTTTTTGACTCCTATAAAGTGAAGATGTGCTTGCAAACTCTTTGGAGGACATCAGAGCAGTGGTATCTTGCCAGTGGACTATGGCATCAGTGAACAGATTAGTAATAGGTTTTTATTTTAAGGATTTATTTACACATACAAGAGCTGGGATGTAGGTTAGAGGTGTGAGAGGATTCATCAGAGACAGAGTGGGGAGCAGAACAGGCAAATTGCCTGAAATGCACTGCTGAGTGGAGCAGTGGGTCAGACAGGAGAGGTCTGCTACACAATGTGGGTCAGCTCCCTGGCTGGGGATCAAATTCTTGCTTCAGTAGCTGGTGATAGCTTCATAGTGCTGAGACTTAACCCCTTGCACCACCAGGGAGGCCCACATTAGGGATAGTAAGGTAATTATATCACATTCCTGTTAATGTATAGATGGGTTTTAGCTCATGTAATCTGGGATGTTTTAAATTTGTGTTTACAATTATAAGTTGAGTTCTTCTAAAACTTAAGTATTCAAGACTATTTCATCTGTCCAAAGCCTCTCTGTTATGGATTGAATTATGTCCCTCCAAAATTCATGTTTAAATTCCAATCCCAGTGTGATTGTTATTAAAGAAAGGGTGTTTAGAAAGGTAACTAAGCTTAATGAGTCAGAAGAGGGGAGGTCTAGCCCCATAGTACCGAGGTCCAAAAAAGCAGATGTAGAGACACCAAAATACTTTATCCAGGTAAACACAGAGGAAAGAAAACGTGGGGACACAACAAGAAGGTGACTGGCCATCTGTAATCTCAGGAGAGCTATCTCGCCAAACACCAGTCCTGTTGGTCCTTTGACTTAGACTTTTATTCTCCAGAATTGGTGAAAAAATAAATTCCTGTTGTTTAAGCCATCTGGTATGTGACATTTTGTCATGGCTGCCTGAGTAAAGTATTACACTTGACATCAGTTCAAATGATCTTTACAATTTCCTCATCGTGGCTTCTTGCTTTTTAACCATTGCACTTCACTTTGTTTTTGTTGTTAGAAACTGTTTGATGCTTGTCTTCCAGGCAACTAATTGAAGTTTTTAAATAATTTTAATTAGCCCTTTTAATGAATATTGAATAATGGAAAATTCATTACCTCCAAACCCTTTAAAAATGGTAATTAAATCTTTACTAACGTTTCAATACATATGCTTGTTTTAGATGCTTAAAATAAACTAGCTGATAAATATTGCTTTATATACTCCATGCACATTCTCAACATTCGTGTCTGAACATAGAAAAATAAAGAGCACATTAAAAAGAGGACACATTTCTTTATTTATATATATATACACACACACACACACACACACACACACACATATATATACACACACACACACACACACATATATATATACATATACATTTTTATTGTTATTTATGTCTTTAATATTTTGTATTCCCCTTGGGTAACCCACCCCCAATTCACCCGTGATCCATCTCTGTGGTCCCTGTCTTCTTTTCTACTCCATTTGTGCCCTTATCCTCCCCTCCCTGCCCTCTACCCCCACCCCCACTCACTGTGTGTCTCTCTCCTATTTGGTTTCCTTATAGTCCTGTTATAAGTGAAACCTTTCAATATTTTTCTCTTTCTTTCTGGCTTATTTCACTGAGTATGATCCCCTCTAATTCCATCCATGTCGCTGCAAATTGCATGTGTTTATTTTCTTTGAATGCGGAATAGTGTTCCACTGTGTATATGTACCACATCTTCTTGATCCAATCATCTATTTTTGGACATCTGGGTTGCTTCCATACCTTTGCTATTGTGAACAGTGCCGCAATGAACATACAGGTGCATGTATCCCTTTGGATTAGTGTTTTTGTGTCCTTTGGGTAGATTCCCAAAAGTGGTATTGCTGGGTCGTATGGAAGCTCCATTTATAGCAGTTTAAGGATTCGCCATACAGCTTTCCATAGTGGTTGGACCAGTTCACATTCCCACCAGCAGCGTAGAAGAGTTCCTTTTTCTCCACATCCTTTCCAGCATTTGTTGTTGCCTGTACTTTTAATGTGTGCCATCCTCACAGGTGTGAGGTGGTATCTCATTGTGGTTTTGATTGGCATTTCCTTGATTATAAGTGATGTGAGCATTTTTTCATGTACCTGTTGGACATTGGCTTTTCTTCTTTGGAGAAGTGTCATTTTAGCTCTTCTCCCCAATTTTTGACTGGGCTATTGGCTTTGTTTTTGTTGAGTTGTGTGCATTCCTTGTGAATTTTTGTTATCAGTTCTTTATTGGATATATTGTGTGTGAAGATCTTTTCCACGTCTGTTAGTTTTGGTTAATGTCTCTTTTGCTGTACAGAAGCTTTTTATTTTGATGTAATCCCATATGTTTATCTTGTCCTTCACCTCCTGCGCTTTGGGGGATGTGTCACTAAAGATTTTGCTGAGATGTATGTCATGTAGAGTTTTGCCTATGTTTTTTTCTATACATTTTATGGTTTCAGGTCTTATGTCAGGTCTTTTATCCATTTTGAGTTGGCTTTTGTGCAAGGTGCGAAGTAGTAGTCTAGTTTCATTTTTTTGCATGTGGCTGTCCAGATTTCGCAGCACCATTTACTGAATAGACTGTCCTTGTTCCACTGCTTTTCCGTTGCTTCTTTGTCATGATTAGTTGTTCATAGATATGCGGCTTTAATTCTGGGTATTCTATTCGGTTCCATTGGTCTTTGTGTCTGTTTTTGTTCCAGTACCATGCTGTTTTAATTATTATGGCTTTGTAGTATAGTTTGAAACCAGGGAGTGAAATTCTTCCATATTCTTTCTTTTTAGTTAGGAGGGCTTTAGCTATGCGAGGTTTTTTGTGGTTCCCTATGAATTTCATCAGTAGTCGATCTATTTCTTTGAAGAATGTCATTGAGATTTTTATTGGAATAACGTTGAATCTGTAAATTGCTTTTGGTAGGATTGCCATTTGATAATGTTAATCCTTACAATCCATGAGCAAGGGATGCCTTTCCATCTTCTTGTGTCGTCTTCTATTTCTTTCAACAGTGTTTTATAGTTTTCTTTGTAGGAGTCCTTTATGACTTTTGTTAGATTTATTCCCAGATATTTGATTTTTTTGGTTTCGATTTTGAAGGGGATGGATCTCTTAATTTCTCCTTCAGATTGGGTGTTTGTATAGAGGAATGCTACTGACTTTCGTGCGTTGATTTTGTATCCTGCTACTTTACTGAACTCGTCTAAAATTTTGAGCAGTTTTTCTGTGGAGTTTTTAGGGTTTTGTATATAAATTATCATATCGTCTGCAAATAGAGACAGTTTAATTTCTTCTTTTCCTATTTGGATCCCTTCAATGTCTTTCTCTTCTCTAATCGCTCTGGCTAGGACTTCTAGTGTTATATTGAAAAGCAATGGTGAGAGTGGACATCTTTGCCTTGTTCCTGATCTTAGGAGAAAGGCCTTGAACTTCTCACCAGTGAGGATAATATTGGCTGTGGGTTTGTCATATATGGCTTTTATTATGTTGAGGTATGTTCCTTCTTCCCAAGGATTTCAAGGGCTTTTATCATAAATCGGTGTTGCACTTTGTCAAATGCTTTCTCAGCGTCTATTGATATGATCATATGATCTTTATTTTTCTTTTTGTTGAAGTGTTGGATTACATTGATTGATTTTCAGATGTTGAACCATCCTTGTGTCCTTGGAATAAATCCCACTTGGTCGTGGTGCATTATCTTTTGGATGCATTGTTGGATCCTGTTGGCCAAGATTTTGTTAAATATTTTTGCATTAGTATTCATTAGGGATATTGGTCTGTAGTTTTCTTTTTTTTGTATCATCTTTGTCTAGTTTTGGTATTAGAGTAATATTTGCTTCATAGAATGTGTTTGGTAGTACTTCCTTTCGGTTTTTGAAAGAGTTTGTGTAATATAGGGACTATTTCGTTTTTGAATGTTTGGTAGAATTCGTTTGTGAAACCATCTGGTCCTGGGCTTTTATTTTTGGGGAGATTTTTAATTACTGTTTCAATTTCACAGCTTGTGATTGGTCTGTTTAGGTGTTCTATATCTTCTTTGTCTAGTTTTGGGTGTTTGTATAGTTTTAGGAATTTGTCCATATCCTCTAGGTTGTTGTACTTGTTTCCGTTATCTGTTCATAATAATCTCTGATTATTTTTTTGATTTTTGCCGTGTCTGTTCTGATTTCTCCTTTTCATTTATGATCCTATTTATTTGCGTTTTCTCTCGTTTTTCCTTTGTAAGTCTGGCTAGTGGTTTGTCTATTTTTTCAAAGAACCAGCTTTTGGCTTTGTTGATCTTCTGGACTGCTTTTTTTTATTTCCATTTTGTTTATTTCTGCTTTGATTTTATTTTATCATTTCCTTTCTTAAACTGGCTTTTGTGGTTTTTTGTTCATTTTCTAGTTCTCTGAGATGTGAGATTAAATTGTTTCTTTGGGTTGTTTCTTGTTTCTTGATGTGAGCTTGTAATGCTATATATTTTCCTCTTATTCCTGCCTTTGCTGTGTCCCAGACGTCCTGATGGTTGTGTCCTCGTTATCATTCAGTTATAGATTTTTTTTTAATTTCTTCGTTGATCCATTGGTTTTCCAGTAATGTGGGCTTCAGTCTCCATGAGGTAAGAGGTTTTCTTGTTTTCTTTTTTATGGTTTATTCCCAGTTTGACTCCTTTATGATCGGAGAAGAAGGCTGGTATGATTTTGATCTTAGTGTATCTGTTGAGGTTTGTTTTGTGGCCTAATATGTGATCGATCCTGGAGTATGTTCCGTGCGCACTTGAGAAAAATGTGTATTCAATTTTTGGGGGGTGAAGTGATCAATAGATATTTGGTATCTAGACCCATGTGGTCTAGGTCCTTATTTAGAGTTTTAATGTCCTGGTTACTTTTTGTCTTCTTGATCTATCCAATAGAGAAAATGGGGTGTTGAAGTCTCCTACATGTATATATTTTCTTTAATGTCTGTTTTCAGGGATGATAATAATTGTCTGATATATTTTGGTGCTCCTTCATTTGGGGATTATATGTTGATGAGTGTTATATCCTCCTGTTTTATTGTCCCCTTTATCATGATGTAGTGACCAGCTTTGTCTTTTTTTACCTTCTTATGTTTGAAGTCTATTTTATCTGATATAAGTATAGCTGTTCCTGCCGCCTTTCTTGGTCCATTTGCTTGTGGGATTGTTTTCCATCCTTTAACTATTAATCTGTTCATCTTTCACAATTAAATGTGTTTCTTGTAGACAGCAGAAGGTTGGGTTCTGTTTTTTGATCCATCTTGCTGTGATGTGTCTTTTAATTGGTGTGTTTAGTCCATTTACATTTAGAGTTAACATAGATATACTGTCATCCACTTTTCTCTTTTTGTTTACCTTTTTGTGATTCTAATCCTTACCTTATTCCGTATTTCCTGGTCTTTCCTCTGTTGGTTTTGTCTTCATGGTTTCTTGTAGTATGTTTTGGAGTGGGGGTTTGGTAGTGATGAATTTCTGTAATTTCTGTTTGTCAGATAAGGTCCATATTCTTTCTTCATAGAGGAAGGAAAGCTTTGCGGGATAGAGTATTCTTAGTTGACATTTGTTGGCATGTAGTATATTACATATGTCTCTCCATTCTCTTCTTGCCTGTAGTGTTTCTTTGGAGAAATCTGATGTCAGCCTGATTGGCTTTCCTTTATAGATTATTTGTTTCTTTGTCCTTGGCAATTTCAATATATTTTCCTTGTCTTGAATTCTCGATTTACTATCATATGTCTTGCTGTTTTTTTTTTTTTCCTTTGGTTGTAATAATTTGGAGATCTGGCTTCCTGTATGTCGATTTTTGTTTCCTTTTTCATGTTTGGAATGTTCTCTTCAATTATCTCCTTGAGAAGTTTCTCTGTTCCTTTGTCTCTCTCCTGTCCTTCTGGGATTCCTATGATTCTGATTCTTCCTTTTCTTATGATGTCAGATAGGTCTCGAACTTTTCCTTAAAACGAGGACACATTTCTATTTGAGGTACGTTAGGTCTGAAAGGTTTTGCTTTGCATACATTTAAAAATTTATGGAAAAACAAAGGGATCCTCAAGCAAACAATGAACTATGATGTCCATTGTTTATAGACATCAAGAATTTTTGGACCATCAACTGTAACAAATGCATCACTCTGGTGAGCAGTATTGATAATGAGAAACCTTTGTACCTATTTCCTCTTATTTTGAATCTAAAAACTGCTCTAAAAATAATTACAAATATATGCATATATATGTATACATATAGATATATTTTACACTTCTTTTTTAGACTATACATACATATGTACTCCCAAAACTAATTTTGGGGGGATGTCTACTTTTATTGTGGGAACATTGGTTTAAAATGCCATATATAATTTAGAGGTATATATCATACTCTTCAGGTGAATGTTCCCAGACCACACTGAACATCAGGGCATTCATTGTTCTATGTTATAGTACTTTTTGTCCTCTCCTCCCTCCTTTTTCCCTGTACTCCTACCAATGGTAGTCTCAATTCTGTAGATTTATTTCTTAAATTTCTGAGGTTTGTTATTGATTTGGTTTTGCCTGACTTTTGTTTTGTTTCTCTATATTACACATATAAATGACACCATTCTATATTTGACTTTTCCTTAGCATGGTTCTCTCCAGTTCCAGCCATGGTGTCACAAATGACAAAATGTTTGTCCTTTTTTTTACCTATGTAGTATTCCATTGAGTATTCTTAATCTACTCATCTATATTTGGGTTTAAAGTTTATTTCCATAACTCGAGTATTATAAATACATCTGAAATGAACATGAGAGTTCATAGATTTCTTTGAATTAGAATTTTTGTATTTTTTAGGTAGCTATCTAGGAATGAAATTGCTAGGCCATATGGTAGAGTAATGTTGAATATATTTAGAAGTCTCTGTACTGTTTTCCATAAGGTCTAGACCTGTCTACACTCCCACAAAAAGTATATGAGGGTTCCTTTTCCTCTACATCCTCACCAATACTTGTTGTTTCTAGTTTTTTGATATGGGTCATTCTTACAGGTGTAAGGTAGCATCTCATTGTGGTTTTGATTTTCATTTCCATGAGAATAAGTGATGAACATTTTTTCGTGTTAGACATCTGTATTTCTTCTTTGGAGAAGTACCTGTTTAGTTCTTCTGCCCATTATTTGATTAGGTTATTTGTTTTCATTTTATTGAGTTGTATATGTTCTTTGTAGCTGTTGGATATCAGTTTCTTGTCAGCTGTATGGTGTGCCGATATTTTCTTCAATTCAGTAGGGTGTCTTTTTGTTTTAGTGGTAATTCCTTTGCTGTGCAGAAACCTTTAAATTTGATATAGTCCCAATTATTTATTTTCTTTTTTGCTTTTCTTGGTTTTGGCATCTAATCCACACAGACATCATAGAAGCCTTTGTTATGGAGCATTTTGTTTATGTTTTCTTCTTTGTATTTTATGGATTCAGATCTTAAATCCCAGTGTTTTATCCATTTGAGCTACTTTTTCTGTATTGTGTGAGATAGTGATATAGTTTCATGTTTTTGCTTGTGGCTGTCCAGTTTTTCCAATACCAATTATTGAAGAGACTTTCATTTCTTCAATGTATACTCTTGGCTCCTTTCTTATAGATTAGCTGTCCATACAAGTATGGGTTTATTTCTAGACTTTCAATTCTATTCCATTTGTCTGTGTGGCTGCTTTTTGTCTAGTACCATGCTGATTAGAGTAATTAATATTGTTTAAATGGCTATTTTACCCAAAGCAATATACAGGTTCAATGCAATCCCTATTAAACTTTCAATGACATTCATCAAAGAAATAGGACAAACATTACTGAAATACACATGAAACCACAAAAGACACCCAAATAGCCAAAGCAATCTTGATAAAAAAGAGGAAAAATGTTATCATAATGCCTGACTTCAATTTATTTTCAATACAGTATTTTCACCTAACCAAATAATTCTCATAATGGTATTTGCATACATTGATAACTTTATATTTTTATAGATTAAAAGTACCATAAGCTACAGGGAAAAGAAGGAAAGCAATAGTCAATATATTTATTACCAAATAAGTATATGGATGAGCTATAATTTCTAAAACTGTGTTGTCTTTTATTCTAAAGCAGTGATTAAGCGCCATTGAAATATCTTCTTTATTTAAAATGTAAATTTCTGAGGTATTTCATCAGATCTTACTGGAAAAGAGAGGAGTTAAAATATTATTTCCTACTTTGAGTAATTAGAATTAAAGTGAATTAATGGAAGGACAGAGAAATATCAGGAGACAAAGGATCAGTTTACTTGAGAACTGATGTGGTAAAGCAAATGGTCAGAGGAGGAAAGAATCTGTGAACTAGTCTGTGTCAGGAAGACAAATGAGATATGAGAAATTTATGCTTAAAGAGATTTTCTTCTCAGAGCAACCAATAGGCACTGAAGGAAAAGAATTGAATTTTGCCTCAGTTTTTAACTGATTATATAATAGGAATTGGCAAAAATATGATAAAACCACATAACCATTTTCAACCTTAGGGTCCTATTAAAACCCTGGCAAATAAAGGCGTATCCTGTAGGGACCCAATGTTCCTTGTCTGGAGTAAATCTTTCTCCTCCTTACTTTTATAGCTTCTAGTGTATAAATTCTCAGAGCTTCTACCACACAGCATTGAAATAATTCTTTACATATCTGTCTTTTCCATAAGGTTAAATTTTTGTAAACACTCATGGTTTGGATTTACGTCATTGTCTCTCTTGCATCTGGCATATGGTCCAGCAGCTAGTAAGTGCTCAAGCAGTGTTTATAGAACAAAATTGTAATTATGTGATTAACTAAGGAATTATTTTCCTCTAGTAGATGTGGTAGAGAGAAATGGCATTTTTATAGAATTCCAAAATCATTACATCTAGATAATATAAAGAATTAAATCAAAATTAGCCCTAAAGAAATGTGGGCAATAAACTTACTTTAAAAAAAAATATTTTTATTCATATCATTTTACACTTTTTACTCTATTGAATAATCACATTTTTAATTTTTGAATTCTGATTGACTTTTATACAAATAATTGATTTAATTATTAACTTTTCATACATATGCTTGTCTGTATACAAATATAGGTCTCTATTTGTATTCTGGGCTTTTAGCACTTATGAGACTTGTTAATATGTTGAATGAATCATCAACTAGCTGAAGTACTTAAATGTCAGGATCGAGTACTTTAATGACATTAATTAAAATTTTTTAAAAAATCTCAGATGTAATTTGTTTTGCTTCCAATTTGCTTTGAGATACAAACAAACCCAGTTATTTTTCCTAATCTAAATTTTAAATGAATGGAAAAATACATTGTATGACTGTATCTAAAAATTAAGAAATTATTTGAATGTGAAGTTAAATATACTATTAATCAAGGAAAGACTTCTACTATGCAACAGAATGTACCGTAGAATGACCTGAAACATTTGTATTGCTGTTGGAGATATAAAAATGACACTTGAGCATTCAATATACTTTATTGCCAAGGAGTATTGCTTTGGATAAAGATTCTGTTTCACACTAAAGAGGGATGAAATGTTGGTTTAACTAGGTGAGCACTGACCAGAATGCCAGTTTCAGGAAAGGCTTTAAGAGAGACAGAAAACACATAAACATACAGACATGCAGAAATATATTAAAGGCATTTTAAATGGAATATTTTCTTCTGTATTTTGGAATTCCTGTATAGAAAAAAAAAACATTCACTGTTAAGGAACAGTTTGATTTCTATTTATTTATTCTCAGTATGTTACTTTGTTAGGAGCATGGCATATAGAAAGAATACATTGGATGAACTGAAACATAAACCACCAAGTCACCCAATATAGAAGACTTGTTTCATGCCATGCCGGATTTCCCTCTAGTCTCTGTTAACAAACAAAAGCCACTTTTTGAGGCAGGCTTCTTCAATTTATTAAATCATTTAGTCTTCCATAGAATGGTGAAATCTGCTTTCCCTTCTAATTTATTTTTATTTGTATTTGTTCATAGAATTTTATTTCTTTTATTGTGAGTTATTTCAAATATATCTAACAAATATCTAAAAGCTAAAAGCAGACCATGCAGCAAGTCCTCTGACATTAGTTCCAGGTTATATATTATACACATGTGTATAATATACACATTAATAAAAGATTTATTTATGCATACAATGACCAGGGTGTAGGCCAGAGGTGCAGGGGGTGAGAGGACTTACCAGAGACAGAGTGAGGAGCAGAACGGGGGATCTACCGAAATGCACTGTGAGGGAAGGGTGCGACAGGCGAGACAGGAAAGGTCTTCTGTACCATTGTGGGTGACCTCCCTGGCCGGAAAGCTGCAGTGGGTGGCTATAGCTTGATAGCACCGGGCCACCAGGGAGACCCATGTGTATTAACTGAAACAAAACCTATAGGAAGAGAAAATCATTGAGACATACGATAACATCATTCCTTTCTCCTGGCAATTTACTATTGATTGCTTATTACATTAATTATTATTTACTCTATCAAAACTTATCTATTCAAATTATTGTTGAATGCTTATTGTAAGGCTACCTTCTGTTAGAGTGCATACCATAGAATTTACAAAATTTACAAAAATAACAAATTTATGTGTTCATAAAAGTGTATAGTATAGTTTTCATAGTTGTGAAATATTTTTAAATATTTCTATTTAGATGGGAATGAGAAAATTTATTTTTATAATAACCATTTCTAATTTTCTATCAAGATTGTACTAGACTGATAAATTAGATAATGACCTTACATTTCCTATCCTTGAAACATTATATAGGATATAAATTATCAGTATTCATTGATAAAATTACTTGGTCTGGATATTTTTCCCATTCTTTGAGATATGGTTGGAAAACTGATTTTTTTATCCAATTATTTTCTTTGTTCATGATATGTACGTATTAATAATTTTACATAGACATTCATTCACTTACCAAATATTTGAGAGAGAGAGAGATGGATACTCTAAGTACCTTGAACAATTGCATGAAACATATTAGATGCTTAATATTTGTTGAAAAAACCTGAATAAAATAACAAGTTCGGACAACATGACTCAAAAGAGTCATTCTTGTCTTTTAGACAAGAATTAAGAACTGCTTATTTCAAATAGATTTCATAGTTCAATTTGTGGAAAATATATTTTTGGTCAGTGAATTTGAAGGTTAACAATGAAGTTGCTATTATGTTTGCCTTGGTGAGAGTTTGGTCACTTAATCTAGTTCCATGGTGGTCTGGTTAAGGAATGGAGTCGGCAACATTTGTATTTACTCACACACATGTGCAGATAAAAAGTCCAGCCATTTCAAATCCTGTCTGTACATATTAAAAATTCACTTGAAGAAATGGAAGTGATAAAGGAATCCAGAATATGTGAAGCATTCTGCTGGTTTTGAGTGAATTAAGGTATTACTATAACATCAAAAGATATTGAAATAAGAAAACAATAAAGGCATGAGAAGTTCTGCTAGGAATAGTGATTTTTGAGATAGATTACACTAATTAATCTCAAGTCACACGTTAGAAGACACAAGTGAGATAATGAATGTGAAATGTTTTTAAGAAATGCAGATACTAAAGTAATCTCGGTATATAAAAATTGTCATTACTTTCAGCTAATAAAGGAACTATCTAAATCAGAAGTAACAAAAGTATTTTTTAACATAAGAATGGAATAGAAAGGTGAAGTGTATTGCCTAATTAAATTTAGATAGTGTGTATTTTGATTCTAGGATCTTGAGAATCTGTTCTTATATATTTTGAATATACTCTAAATTCTTGATTAATCATTTTTTTCACAAAATCCAGTAAAATACAACATAATGATGACATTTTCTGTGGACATGTAGTCAGTAATTACTTTAGTCAGTAATGCTGACTAAAGTGTAAGTAGTATACTTTGATAGGAAGCTATTAGCATATATTGAGGGTAAAAATCAAACAGTTTATGAAACTTATCGTCATGTAAAGAAATAAGTGAAAGAACTACTTAGGGCATTTCATTAGTTCTCTCGAAGAAAATAAATGTTGGTCTAATCCTCAGAAGTGATGTTTCACATTTTACTTGACACATGTAACCTCCCAACATAATGCTAAATTATTTGCAAGAGTATCTCACAGTATAGATAATATTAGTATAACCACTTTAAGTTGATAAGATCAGAGTTTGGAGACAATCCTGTGAGGACCCAATAGAATACCATAGTCAACATGAAGAGTAAAGATAAACATATTTTGTTTTTCTGCCGCTAAAGATGCCACATTTCTATCATGAAGAGTCGCAGTACTCAGGAATATATATGAATCAGGATTATATAACATCCAATTTTATTACTTCCTTTGTATTTCATTGATCCCATACTGGGATGGGTGTCATGAATTTGACCAGAGATACTTGGCGCTAAGCAATAGAACTTTAAAGATTACCTAAAATTCACAGGCTGATTTCTAGTTCTGCTTAGAATAGCTTTCAGAAATTTTTTAAAAGATTAATTTATTTATGCATACAAGAGCTGGGGGGTAGACCAGAAGTGTGAGGGGTGGGAGGATTCACCAGAGGCAGAGTGGGGAGCAGAACAGGTGGATTGACTGAAATACACTGCTGAGGGGAGCAGCAGGTGAGACAGGAGAGGTCTGCTGCGCCATGTGGGTCAGCTCCGTGGCCAGGGATCAAACTCGTGCTGCAGATAGCTGAGATTTAACCCATTGCACCACCAGGGAGGCCCAGCTTTCAGAAATTTTTATAATTTTAAATTTCATAGGTTATTTGCTACCAAATTTCAGAGATAATTTCATGGCTTTGAAATTAAATCATTTCGTAAAATATTTAAAACCTGAAAAATCATTTCAGATATAAGTCTACTCTGTAAATACTGCAAATCCATGTTCTGATTAAATAAGCAGGCAAAACGATGTGAGAAAACTGTTAATTATGTACATTATATTTACTGGTTGTTTCTTAATTGCATAACTGGTAAAAACCAGAGGAATTGTTTGATCTTTTTATTCTTTTGTACAGAAATTTCAAGAACCAAAACCAGTGACTGTCTTTGCAAAACAAAGAACTGATTACATGTTTAGTCAATAAATAGAGAATGGCTGGTTACATGTTTTGTGTTGTTCATTTATTTCCCCAGTTGCATTTACAAGGTTTTCTTTGAAACTGCAGTAAAATGAAATGGTCTCTGGGTAGAGAATAGGAAAAACAGTGTTTTCTCCTTTTCATAATGGCCCAGTACTGCAGTGTACTATGTACAAGCAGTCTCTGAATTTCAAGATGAGGGCACAAAGGCGAGGTTTCCTGCAGTGAGGTTACAATCCCCCTTAAGAACTGTCCTAGGAGTGCACACAGGAGGCATTGAGGAAAAGAAATTTGCAAATTGAAGAAAAAGAGAAAGGACAAGGATTTTGGAATTTTGCCCCTTTTCAAGGATTCTAACATTGTCCTCTTATATACATTTCTGCTAATTTTTCAGGGTCACTTTACAAAAGGAGATTGAATTATTTATACAAGGAAGACACAAGGGCCTAATCAGGAATAGTGTCAGTTCAGGACGAGACCTCACACCAGCTCTCACTATCATTAGTCCCCAGAAGGGAGCTTCAGTCAGTCACCTTGTTTCATTTGGACTTGGATATCAGAGTATTCTTGTTTGGGGTAAAGGATCCAAAGCTGACTCTTTTGCAGTAAACTGCTTGAATATTGTGCTTGAAAACTGAGCAGTTTTCTTCTCCTGGCTGAGTTGAAGTTCCCCCTTTGACCTCTCAACAACTATTGTCAATTCAAGGTGGACTAAAGGTAGAAAGGGTCAATTCACCAAACTGACTTTAGACCCACTGCATGACTGTAGCTTCTGCATGAAATACTGAGGCTCAGGGCTAAGGTACAGGTAGACCTGGAGGAAAGATGGGGGACATGATCCCACCAGTACAACAAGGATCCAAATCACTTCTGGTTTGAAGGGGGATGTCAGAAGCAACCCAACAAACATATACGGTCAAGAAACAAGCAAACATGTTAGTAGCTTGCTTGAACATAAACAGTAAAAGCCATAAATTCACTTAAACAGTTTATAAGCATGCAAATGCCTGCGTACATGCACACACACATGCACACACACACTTGCCTAGTTAGAAAGATTGGAGCCTTGATTTAACATATCTAATAGTGCATTTTCTCTTTATCATGGTTCATATTTAACAGACATTTTCCAGGATGATACAAAAACTGAAAAAAAAAAAAAAGAAAGTACACCTATATATCCAAAATAATATAACATGATCAGACATAACTGACTTTGTTTGTTATCCTTATGAGAAAATAACAATTATCTGAATCTATCCTATTTCTTTTTATTTCTTGCCTTCCTCTCTTTCAGGTAGTAACCCTGCTATTTTATGCTGTAGGTGCTATAGTATTCTAATTTTTCGAATCTAATCCTAAAATTCTGACAATAAGCTATTAGATTTTCATATTTACACACACATTTAAGTGCGCGCTGTTTATATATATGTGTGTGTGTGTGTGTGTGTGTGTATACAGATATATAATCAACCCTAAATCAAAAAGACTTAATGGCATGTTTGTAAAATTTAAAGGATTTGGCATTGTGCCAGAATATTTTATATACGTTACATTTAAAACTGATTTCTGGAACAAAATCCATTGTATCATAGAGATTTGTGAAGTTGGAATCTGAGATTTCAAATAAAAGCATTTTTCTACATTTTTGTGAGAATCAAAGTCATTGTGATTCAAACGAGAATGACAAAGGTGACTCAAGAGTCTCATTTTTTATTTTTTTTGGCTTTGTAGGGTGGGTTCTCTTTGCTAGCCCAGCCTTAAAGATCTCTTTCTCTATAAATCTGACAGTAGATTATTTGCCTTAAATCTAAGAGGCCTAACCATGTGGAGTTGAAAACTCCTGTGTCAGTCTGACTCGGCATCACACTGGGAGGAGTCAAAAGGTCAGACACTATCTCATTGGGAAAGAAAAATTATCATGTCTGAGTACCAAGAATAACAATTCTATATATGGACAGGTCTAGTTCATTCAACATTTCGATGATGGCCAAGTGATACATGCTGAGTGGTCTCAACCTCTTCAGCTGGAAGCTTAGCTTTTGGGGAATATGTGGCAAGGCAAAATTGTCAGAGAAAATGGCATTTCACTTTTGGGGAATGAAGGTGATTTCTAGCTCGGACAGTGACTTTTGAGAAATCTTACTAGTGACATCATTTTCTTTCCCTTCATTGTTTCCTTCTCATAACAAAAACTGCAACATGCCCCACTCACCATCTTCACAAGTGTCTATTCTTGATTCTAATTTTTTTGCGTTAAAATATTATAAATGCCCATTGTTTTGTCATTTTTGGGCAATCACATTTGCATTTTTAATAAAAATTATTGAAATAAAATGGAAGGGTAATTAGTTTAATTTAAAACTGCACATATTACATATGTAATATATATCACACACACGTAAGAGATTCTCAGGACTACATAAAATAAGTAATGTAATATCTTCCATGTATAGTGCTCCACTGAGATAATGTATTAAGTGCCACTGAGATAATATATTAAGTGCCAACAACAACATCAACTGAAGTAAGATAATGTGTTTCGAGGGCCAGTATAGCTAAGATTATGTAATTGACTACCTATCATATCCTTGTCATTCCAGGAGTAGATCTAAAGGTATTTTTCTGCACTGCCTTCTGTGTCAGAATCCCATGGAGTACAGTTAGGGGAAATTGATATTCAAAGAAGAGAAGGGTCTGACAAAATACACCAACATTTGAATTCTTCACATGGTCTCTGTAAAAAGGGTGATGTGTTGCAAGATAATATCTCTTTGGTCAATTACAAAATAAATTCTCTAGCACTGCCTTGTAATCATTCTGCAATAAATTGAGACTTGTCCTCTGACAGTGATAAATAAAACAATAGATGAAGAACATACATAATTGGCAAAACACACTCTAAAAACCAAAGTCATAAACTCAAAAAGATTAATAAAAATGGCAATACTGTGAATAATGATCATTAAGTCTTATTGTCCTCTTGCATTTATAGAAATATTGTAAAAAGTTGATTATAATATATTGAGCATATATCTATCTATTTTATTACACATACTGGAATCAATCAGCAGCTAATGACATGACTAAATTAAATAATGGGTAAAAAAAGGTTTTCAGAAAAAAAATTCTATTTTTGTTTTGACTATAATATAGCACATTAATGGTCAAATATAAAAGCTTATTTAGATTTATTGGAATGAATTTTGACTTAGCTTAATATTAAGACAATTTTGTTAGCTTGTTATTTTTTATGATTTATGAAATATTTTACACGCATTAACTAATTGATCCTTTCTATGATTTGTAAATAAGTATTATTATTTCCTTTTTATATATAATAGAATAAAGGTTCAAGAGGTTAAGTAAATTTACAAGTTATTTTAGTTAACAGTCATGAAGATTGATCTTAAATGCAACTCTATACATACTGTATCATTCCATGCAGTTGCAATCTGAAATGTAGAAATGTTTGTTCATGCTTAGATCTTCTAGACACGTTTTTTCCCCTGTAATTCCTTTAGTGGGAATTCCCAGCAATAATGTCCATGTTAACATATAAATATCTATGTGTTTAACCAATATTTAACTAATTAATGCACAAGATTACTTGTAGGATAAAAAGGATTGCATTTAGTTTAGTCTAACTCACTCCAGATAAGTAAAAACATCAATAGTCCCAAATCTGAAGTAATTCATCCTTATTTTTTAAGGCTATGGTAGTATTTTAGTTCACAGTTCTGGGATTAGTCATCTTTGGAAAGAAAAAAAATAGTTATTCTGAAGAAAAAATTCTCTTGTTGCTTTTGAAATACACTATTCCCTGGCTTAAAGTTGAGAATGATTAATAAAATCCTATTAAAATGTCACCCATCTCTTTTTAGCCAGATTAGTTTCATCTCTAACCACCTTAAAAGTCAATAATCTATTTTCCTTGACTGTGAATATTTACAGTATTTTTATAAGTCTGTATTATATAAATAGATTTGTTTAGGTTGGATCATAATTTGCATTCATCATTAGAATTCAAAGTGCTTAAATTCCATTGTTTGTAAACTTATTAAGGCTTTGTATTTTCTATATACATCTTTATCTGACTGCATATTATTCAGAAATGATATTTTATTTGGATGATTCCTTGAATGGATTACGTGGAGGATAAAATATAGAATTATATTTAATATCCCACTTTTCAATTTTAGCTTTAGTCTGAGCAACGTTTTATATATATAGTTTAATGAGGAAATCTTGGAGGCAATGTCTAATTCTAACTAATGAACTCAAGGATAGCTGTTCTCCATAACTTCCTTGGATTAATCATTCAATTTCTTTTCTCAGACATATGCATTTCCAAAATCAGTGTCATTTGTCTTAAAGTAGCTTATGAAATCATCACTATTTGGTAAATACCATTTTCCATCTTACAGTAATTAGACAATAATCAAGGGATAATACCTAGCAGAAATATTTAAGTGCCATCACAGCAGAAATCCATAATTTTAGAAATCTTGCATACTTCTGCATTGATTAGAAAAAAATTTAGTGGAGAAGTTTGAGACAGGATAAACTTGGAGGATAAGTAGGGCTTGCTTAGGTGTTAATAGAAGCATAGGTATAGTAAGAGATCTGCTGTACAAGAAATAATTGTCATTACCATTTGCTAGGTGAATGGGATAGCATTTTTTTTATCTCTGCTATTTTTCTCTTATAGCTATTACACCACTATGCAAAAAATGGAAACCAATGTAGAATTACACTTAAAAGGACAATGATGTAGAAAAAAGCATGATAGACAAGACAGTTAATTGATTTTGTTCTTGATTTTATTTCTTTGTTTCTAAAGTTTATTTATGCATGCATATAAGAACTGGGGTGTAGGCAAGAGGTGTGGGGCAGTGAGAGGATTCACCAGAGACAGAGTGGGGGGCAGAACAGGTGGAGCTACTGAAGTACACTGCAGAGGGGAGTAGTAGACGAGGCAGGAGAGGTCTGCTGAGCCATGTGGGACGCTCCCTGGCTGGGGCTCTAACTCATGCTGCAGTGGGTGCGGATGGCTTCCTAGGCTGAAACTTAACCACTTGTGCCACCAGAGAGGCCATCTTGATTTTATTTCTAATTAAACTTATGTTTGTCAAAGTTGTGTAGGTTCTCCAAAATTCACTATCCATACCTCAAAATAAATAGTATGAATTAATATTAATTAAACTCACATGATAAGTATTCACTAAATTTCTGATCTTTTTTTTAAATCTGACTTCAATTATGTTTTCTGGTCTTTTAATTTAACTTGATATTTTTAGGATTTTTCTCATTTCCTTTTGCATGTTTCTAAATAAGCCTGATTTTAGTAATGTTTGGTATTCACTCCACACTATCCTAATTTAACCCCTTTGTACTGAATCCATGGGAAATCAAAAGCAAAAGGGAAGAATATCAGAGTTAGATTAGGTAATTAGAAATAATTTTTGTGAGACCGGCTTATAAGAAATTAAATAGAGATGTATAAAAATAGGACAACAGGCAAGGATATAACATGTCATGCTAAAGAGTTTGATTCAATCCTCAAGGAAAGGAAAATGATAGAAATGTGTAAAGTAGGAGAAATCACATGATGATGCTTGTATTTCAAAGGACTGATCTAGGGCTTCCTATTTCCTATCTGGCATGTAAGGAACTTGAACGTTACTGCTCCAAGACAAGGATGTCCACTCTCACCATTGTTTTTCAATATAATACTGAAAGTCCTAGCCAGAGCAATAAGACAAGAGAAAGACATACAAGGAATCCAAATAGGGAAAGAAGAAATTATCACTTTTTGCAGACAATAGGATAATATACATAGAGGATCCTAAAAACTCCATAGAAAAACTACTTAAAATTATAGACCAGTTCAGTAAAGTTGCAGGATACAAAATCAATGCACAAAAATCAGTAGCCTTCATATATAAAAACACTCAGTCAGAAGAAGAAATCAAGACACTCACCCCCTTCAAAACTGAAACCAAAAAAAAAAAAAAATGAAATACCTGGGAATAAACCTAACAAAAGAGGTAAAGGTATTATACAAAGAAAACTATAAGACACTATTAAGAGAAATAGAGTAGAAAACAAAAAATGGAAAGACATCCCCTGTTCATGGATTGGAAGAATTAACATTATCAAAATGGCCATACTGCCAAAAGCAATTTACAGATTCAATGCTATTCCAATAAAAACCTCAATGACATTCTTCAAAGAAATAGAACAAATATTGATGAAATTCATATGGAACCACAAAAAAATCTTGAATAGCCAAAGCTCTCCTGACTAAAAAGAAAGAAAATTGAGGGATTACACGCCCAGATTTCAAACTATACTACAAAGCATAACAAAACAGCACGCTACTGGAACAAAAACAGATGCACAGACCAATGGAATAGAATAGAAAACCCATAAATAAATTCATATATCTATGGACAACTAATCTTTGACAAAGGAGCGAAGAATATGCAATGGAACAAGGATAACTTGTTCAATAAATGATGCTGGGAAAACTGGGTTGCTACATGCAAAAAAATGAAGCTATATCACTACCTCACACCATGCACAAAAAACAACTCAAAATGGATAAAAGACCTGGATGTAAGAACTGAAACCATAAAAGTTATAGAAGAAAATATAGGCAAAACTCTACACAACATACATCTCAACAAAATCTTTAAAGACACATCCCCCAGAGCAAAGGAAGTCAAGGAAAAGATAAACAGCTGGCACTACATCAAACTAAAAAGAGACAAAAGAGACAATAATCAAAACAAACAGACACCCTACTAATTGGGAGAAAATCTTTGCACACAAAACAGCGGATAAAGGACTGATTACAAAAATCTACAAGGAGCTCACACAACTCAACAAACACAAAGTCAACAATCCAGTCAAAAAATGGGCAGAAGAGCTAAAAAGACACTTCTCCAAAGAAGAAAAACAAGTGGCCGACAGCTATATGAAAAAATGTTCAACATCACTTATAATCAAGGAAATGCAAATCAAAATCACAGTGAGATAACCACCTCACGCCAGTGAGAATGACACATATTAAAAAAACAGGCAACAACAAATGCTGGTGAGGATGTGGAGAAAAAGGAAGTCGTCTAACCTACTGGTGGGAATGCAAACTGGTCCAACCACTATGGAAAGCCGTGTGGTGTTTCCTCAAACTGATAAAAGTGGAGTTTCCATGCGACCCAGCAATACCACTTTTGGGAATCTACCCAAAGGACACAAAAATACTATTGCAGAAGGATACATGCACCCTTATGTTTATTGCACCACTATTTACAATAGAGAAGATATGGAAACAACCCAGATGCCCAAAAATAAATGACTGGATCAAGAAGATGTTGTACATATATACTCAGTGGAATACTATTCAGCATTCAAAGAAGATAAACACATGCAATTTGCAGCGACATGGATGGAACTAGAAGGGATCATGTTCAGTGAAATAAGCCAAGAGGAAAAAGAAAAATATTGAATGGTCTCACTTATAACAAATACAGGGGAACCAAATACAAGAACAACAATCAGCAAGGGGTGGGGAGGACTGGGGCTCAGAACAGGGGAGAGGGGAGCACAGGGGACTGTGGTGACGGTTCACAGGTGAATTGGTGGTGGGAAACCTACAGGGATTACACAGTAATGTAAAAGACATAAATAAAAATAACAAGAAAAAAAGAAAGTTACTGCTCCACATTAACAAACACTAAACAAATAGAAAAATCCACCATTTTTTCTTATAAACAAGTGAAGTGAGGTAACAGAGCAAACTGCTGAGCCCAAAAGCAGACAGACATACAGAAAATCAGAAGTAACCAGGGTAGAAATCTCCACCCCTCTCTGACTTGGAACTTTACCTATGAGAAAATTTAAGTATTTAGTTATCTTATGTTTAAGGTTATCACAAAAGAACTAGTAAAATAAAATCATGTGGCTTTGATGAAACTTTCTTAACTTATTGAAAAAGACTCACAAATACCCTAACTCAATAAGAACCTAATATTGAATTTATGTTGTCTATAAATGAATTGAGTGCCACATATTTTCCATCAATTTGTTTAATATTTCTTTTTGAAACTGTTTTAAGGATAATTCTACTGCTTCCCTATCTCCCAATAATTGTTCTATTAGTTATAAGTCATCCAACTAGTGAAAAGTCCTGAATGACCATGAGTTGTACTTTGGTATTGAATTGTCGATCACTCAGTTTTTAATACTAACTTTCATTGTAGCCAATTGACTGTAAATGAATAGAATTCTCTAGTTACCCCAGAAAATATTCTGGCATTTAATAAAAGATGCCCCATTTTTTTCTTACTCAATGGTGTAAATGCATGCAATGATAGGTTGCTTTCTGCCTTTAAATTTCTGCCAAGGTGGAATTGGAAAGTGGCTCTGCTAAACTCAAGAATAGAAGGACAATCTTAACACAACCACAGAGGGGGCATTTAAAACCTAAAAGAATGTGCAGTCAAAAAAATTCACAATATGTGGACTCACTCACAAATGAGTCAGTCTTTTAAATTAGAGAAATGATTAGTTAAAAACAGGGAGCCATGGAAAAAACACAAGAAACATTGTTGAAGAGTCCTGTTTTAAAATTTTGTGTGATCTCATCTTTTAAATATGTATTTGTGGACATGAAGCTATTTCATAACAGAATGTTACATCATAGAATCATTTTTACAAATCACAATGTAAGTCCTGAGCTCACCTTTTTTGAAGAGTGTTATGTATATGAACAAGAAAGGGAAAAATGAAAAACAAGAATTTTTTACTATTACTACCAGTAACAATAGTATTACTATTACTTATTATAATAGTAATGATACTATTACTTATAATAGTAATGATACTATTACTATTTTACTATTTACTATTAGCTCTTGTAAAAGGTTTGATGGAGGATGACCTATGAATGTTGACAAGAACTAAAGTTTCTACTAAGCAGTTGGTGCATTCGTTCATTGGGGTTATTCCTATAGCCCATTGGAGTTGACTGAATGAAATTCCAAATATCATAGAAAAAAAAGATAATCACTCAGGCCAACCCAAACCTTAAGCTTAAATGCCAAAATGACTATGTACTTAGATTTTTCCCAGAAATTCATCTCTCTTCATCATTGTTGACTGTGAAAATCCTGATCCATGTAACAATAAAGAAAGCTGTTTTCTGGTGTGGATGGGTCTTCCATAATTGTACATCCTTCTAAATCAAAACTAAAATCTGTGTTCAGAGCCTGCTCTCATCTTATCGACCATGCAAACATACTCTCAACTTCGCATTAAGGTCTCTGAGGAAGCAAACTACTGTGTGTTAAGGCTCTAGGATGTTTCCTACTGTTTTCAACAATTTTCAAGGTTCTATAATGACCTACTCAGAGCTGGCCAGTGACTGGAATAATAGGAGAGAGGATCAGAGAGGTTGATTAACTTTCACTGGTCACATCGCTCATAAAGAGGAAAAAAATTAAAATCTTATTTGTTGTGATAGCTTAATTTCCTAAGAATATCTCAAATCCTATATGAATATCTATTTCTTCAGAAATTTTAGTGAATTCAGCCTCAGATGCCTTCAACTGATTTTAAACTTAAAATGATGTTTTGGCAGAAACTTTGGCTGTTTGAATTCCAATTGGCAATTTTATTTAGTGTTCCTTTCCTGATAAAGTCTCCTGTGAATGTTCTATTTACTTCCCTGGTCAGGGGAAAGAGGAATATTTGCTAACCTGGTTGTACACACCATGCAGTGACCTTTCAGCGTCCCTTCTGGTCTTGGTTGTTGGAGATTGTCCTCTTCCCACCTGCTTTTGTTTGTACTCTCTGAACCACTGTTTGCATTTAATTTTAAAATGTCTCCTTCTATTATGTTCTTTGGTTTTTTAATCTTTTTATGCCACTTTTTAAAATACATTTCTTACTTTCCAATTCATCTAACACTTTATTTTGAAATGTATTCTAGAGCCTGAGAGAAGTTGCCAATTGGGAGTGAACCTATGAAAGACAAGAATGAAAAAAATAAAGTAGACAGAAATGTCAAAAAGATTGAAATATAAGAAATGTTAAGTATAGACAAGACTGTAAAACTGAAAATCTTCCTAAACAGGAAACAGATGAAATAAAGTAAAAGAAAGAAAGAAATATAGACGAAGCTTTGAAGCAGTATCAATTTGCTATAGAGTGATAGCTGATTCCTAGAAACATAAACTGTGATCAAACAGACTAGAGAAGAAACTGGATTGACTTTCTGTTTAAATGAGAAAATGAACAAATATGCACACACAGGGATCAATTTTGTTCCTTATAACCCAGCAAAATGGGAATTTGTCCTAAATAGTTCTGCCTAACACTATGTATTGAATAGACTCTTGATCAAAGAAGATGTAATATGAGAAGCAGCATTTGTTCTCATTTATTGAGGCTTTCAGAGATGATAAGGCTGATTTCTCTCAGACTAGGCTAACCCAGAACAAAATTGCTTCTACAGTTTCTGTACTTTTCAGTTTTGTATCCTCCTTTCTTATTCTTTTTATTCATCAGTATTGCAGTAACTTCATGTTTTCCCTTTTACAAAATTCTTCTGTGTCTATATTAGGCACATCAAAAGTTCATTAAATATATATATGTGTATATAAATGTTTAGTGTTGAGCTGTTTTTCCATAAAAATATAGTATTTAACTTAAATATGCATTATGTTACATATTATGCCCATACATATATAATCATATATAATCTGTCATATTTTTGGGTGGCTGTGGTACCATATTTTGGGACTTATCAAACAGTCATGAAAAAAAGACTCTACAAGTCCTTGTTTGATTTGTCACACCATTTAATTCACACAGCAATTCCTTACTGTAGGTATTGTTAAGAAGTCCTAAGTTCCTTAGAATACTTCCCAAGATATAGACAGCAGTGCCAAAGATTCAGATTCTGATTCAAGACACTGCTTCAAAGCTACATCTTTTTAACCATTCTAATTTATATGTTGTAATAATCTCATTGTAGTTTAATTTATATTTCCCTAGCCATTAGTGATACTGAACTCTCTTTCATGTGCTATTTGCCATATATCATCTCTATATTCTGTTCTGTTCACATATATCATATCTATATATTTGTATATGATATATATATTCTGTTAAGTGAAATTTCAGTTTATATTTGCCACTCATTTTCTAATCGTATTATTTGTTTTTCTCCTGTTAAATTTTGAATTTTAAAGAAAATATATCTCAGTTACTGATCCTTTGTTGGAAATGCGATTTGCAAGTACATTCTTCTAGTCTTACCTTGTTAAAAATTATTTTACCAGAATCTCAGAAAGCATAAAAATTTAATTTTAATGATGTCCAATTTATCAATTTTTCCTCTTATGGATCATGGGTTTGATGTAAAATTTAAGACTCCTGCCTAATCCTGGTCCTATATTCTGAAGATTTTCTTTGTACAATTTCTAAAATGTGATAACATTACATTTACTATCATTGTCTATTTTAAGTTAATGTTAATAAGAATATATCAAGTTATATTGAGATTTTGTTTAATTTTTGCCAGTAGATATCCAATTTGTTCATCACCATAATTTAAAAAACTAAACTCCTTTTGGTCTTTGTGAAAAATCATCAGAGCACATTTTGTAGTCTGTGTTGGGGCTCACTGATATCTTTGACCTAGGTGTGGAAACTTACACTAAGATTACATTGTCTTGATTACTATATTCATATAGGACTTAATATAGAACAATTCCTGCAATTTCATTCTTATTTTTAAGAGTTTTTTTTTTAAGCTAGTCTGATGCCTGTGCATTCCATACACATTTTTTGAATGATCTTATCCATCCATGTATTCACAAAACATTGCTGGCCTTTTGATTGATCCTGCATTAAATCTATAGCTAAATTGGGGACAAATGGACATTTTTACTATGTTAAATCATCCATATTATGATTTGTCTAAATTTTCCACAATTAGAAAATGGTTTCACAGAGGTAGAAGTTTGGCTTTTTATAGTAACTTAATCGTCAGTGAAAATTTATTCAAATTTATGCATAAGGAAATTATCTCAAATACTATTTTGGCAGTGTGGTAGGGGCAGATATTCTCTTTTTAGAATTTGGTTTATGTAAATGGAAAGATAATAGGGCAAAAAAATCTTCTATGTCTAACATGAGATCATGTAATTCTCATTTCATGGATCAGAAATATCCTGTTAGTTCACATTACTTTGTCTTCAAACAACACATCAAAATTTACTTCAACAATTAGAGTTTATCTACTTCTTTGCTCCTCCATCTTGCTGTTTTTAATTGTTTTAAAAAAAAAAATTCTGGCTATACCCAGAGTTCCACTGAAATTTCTTTTAAACTAGGGAGAGTTATCATTTCCCTACATGTATCTATAGCGTAAATGATTTTAAATACATAAATCTGTTTTATAATTTTCTGCCAAAATTAAATAATTATTCATCCACTCAAATTCTAGTTTATGTTTTTAAACAAGCAGAAGAGCAATACATTGTGTACCCTGAGATGGAATTATGAGCTAAATTTACCAAAATAGATGGAAGGACAAGATTTATATACCTGGGGAAAAATCTCTGATTTTCTTTGTCTCCTTCCTTTTGTACTGAATGAGAGACTGTTGTTCTAATTGGTTCTAGAAGAGTCTTATGACAGTGGGAGAAAAAGATGAAACAATAAGGAACATAAAATTATGTGATGAGTCAACCTTGAATATGTGATACTCTATACTTTGTCATGTGAAATTATAAGTTTCCAAATATTTAAGCCCATTCCAAACAGATTTCTATAATTTATTCCCATTTTCTCTAATGATTAAGAAATTTTAAATGCCATTAAGGAAAAGATAAATATTACAAAAGGAGAAAGACAAAGAATATAGTTAATGAATACAGGGAGAAGAATAAATCACTAATAAATAAAATGTTCAAACTTGTCCTTAATCAATATGAAATTAAATATATATTATGTTTCTCTATCAGTGTTCAATAAAATATTTTATCATATAGTACCAATATATTTTTAAAGAAAAATTGGGTGTTAATATATGTGCATAATAAATGAAGTGCTAAATGGACATTTACAATCAAATTTGATAGTATCCTTCAGGTTTCTTCCTTTTGCATTTATGTACTTTCTAAATATTTACCAAGTCCAAAATAATTTTGTGGAAATGATTAAAATGGACCTGCTTCTTAAATATAAATATAACTCAATAAAATTAAGTGTGTACATTCTAATAGTGCTGTTAATTGATAATGCTTTTGTTTCTTACAGCTTACACTTGTAATGTTAAGAGTTTGTAGTATTCTCACAAACTTCTACATCTTATAGTCACTGACTTTTCATCTACAGAATTTAAGAAAACTATCATCCCTTCAGTACTTCAGTAACCATATTTGCAAAGCTAATGCCATAATTTATTTACAAGTTATCTTACAGATAGTTAGATCTAAATCACAGAATATTTATACATTTGACATTTATAGAGATATAATGTTTGGAAATCTGTGCAAGCATGCCATAAATTCTATGAGTCTCTGAATATAACAATGCATAAGAATTTAGAATGAGTTTAAACACATTGTATACATGTGTGTGATTGAATGTAGTAATATATATTTTATTTGAGTCATATTCCCTTATTGAACCAGACCTATCATCATAATCCCATTTATATTTGACAAAAATTAGCCCTTGATCTCCTTGTTTTGATTTGTATGTAGTTTGTTACGAGTACTACATGAGTAATCTCAAAGAATGTAAATGACTGGTTTATTTCTGGCTACTTTCAAATCTAGAATTTTTTTAAATTCATATCCATGAAGATGTCATATTAATAGGTTTGAAATTATTGGAACATAGCATATATTACCTATTTTGTAAACACCTAAAGATACAATGATAATTTGTTAAATAGAGTGGGTTAGTTTCATTAGCCTACTTTAGACTTGACATTTCAAGAAAACTAAATGCTTCTAAAGATATATGACCTTTAACTAATAGTATCAAACAATCAGCAGTCTTGAAAATGTATGATGAGATTTTATAGACCATATTATGCAACAATATAGTTATAAAAGTACTTAAAATTTATACTTAAATAATCATCTTAGGAGATAAAAGAAATTAGAAACTATAATCACATGCTCTTTTGAATTTAACAAAGACAGTATAATGCCAAAATATAAAACAAAGTTAAAGCATCACTGGAGGGATAAGAGTTTTGAATGATTTTACTAAAGAAACAACAACTAAAAATTAATCCAAAAAGGTATAAATATGCAAATGTTATTATGTGAAATATATAATTTTAATTTAATTTCACCTTTGTTTCACTTTAGAGGGAATTGATGGTTAATCCAGAAAGGTATAAATATTCAATTTGGACTCAAATGTAGAAAGTGTGAGATCAATAACATTAGGAAAAATAGTTGAAATATACACTGGAAAATATCCCAGTGGTTGTAACTTTGCCACTTACATGTAGATAGTCCCATTGAAATAATTCCTAGCCCATTTCTTTGACAAAGATTATAGAAAATTATCAGAAGTTACTAAAGTGAAAAACCAAAGGCATAACTCCACAGACTATATTTGAAAATATATATACTCTCAAAAACAAAAGAAGCACAGTAAAAGAAAAATATCCTATGACCAAATACTATTTTTAAGACTAAAATAATGCTTCTTTAGTTAATAAATCAACCCACATTATTATATTTACAAATTAAAAGATAAAATATCAATACAATTATAAAAATATACAATAAAATGTACACTTTATGCATATTAGTAAATCAATAATAATTTTAAGATCTGAGTAAAGTGGGAATAGAAAGACCAATTAAATGAGTGCAGTCAAAAAACATGGTGGCGAACAAACATTGGGATCAGCCTCTCCCACAAAAAATCTATTTATGGAGAGAAAAATCCCTAATTTTGAGAGCTGATCTGAGGAGAACTGGATGCTCTACACAATAAAATCATCCCCTTGGGTGATTTAGACTTAAAGATAAACCGAAAAGTTGGAGTAAAGAGAAAAGACATTGGACCCACACGGAGGAACAACAGCAAGGAGAGGTGGGCAAACCAGCATTCTGGAGCACCGCTGAATACAAGGTTAGAAACTGGTGGGGTTGGAGGGCTCTGGCCAACCAATGGGGAGCGCGAGCCCCACTCCCCCACCCCACAAGCCCCCTCTCTTCCCTGCATGGCAGCTCTGAAGTGCAGGGAAGTCACTGCGTTCCATCCCCCACCTGGGGCTAGGTAACATCTTAGCAGGAGGGACAAACTGCCAGCACTCTGTGGGGTCCCAATCCCCCACTGGTTGCTAGGTGATATATTGGCCTGAGGAACCGGCTAGGCAGGAAAAATTCCTGCTGAGACCACCTCAAACAACCTCCTCCCTAGTCTGTAACCTGACACCAGTAGCTGCTGCTAGGAAAATCTACTCTTCTCCAACCTGACTGGAGGTAACTTGACCTGGGGAGTGGCTACTAAGGAGAACCACTGACTGACAGTTCCCACAACCCCTCCCATACCTGTTGCTGGGATACAGGCTCCTGCTGGAACTGTCTCCAACCACGCCCTCCTCCACAAAGCGTCTGCATCTTGGCACCCAGGAGGGCGGCAGAAAGGATACTCAAGCTGGTGGAGACTCAGCCCAGCACCCCCCGTGGCTCCACACCCAACTTCTAGGATGTTGCACAGTGGCCTCCCAGAATCTAGGGGAGGTGAAACCCTGACCAATAGGTGCCCACAACCTCCACCCCTATACCCCCTTGCAGAGTAGTGGGGCCCGAGCAGCAGAAAAGAAACTTAAGATCAGGAACTCTCAACCCCTCCCCACCAGACATAACACCAGGGCAGGGATAGCCTCCAGACAAACACTGAGGGAAAGGAGAAAAATAAAAAGGGGGGTTAGAGAGAAAGAACAGAAAGACTCCTAGCAACTATAAAATGACAGCAGCGACAGTTAGACAACAGCAACATCTGACACTGGAAAGGGGGGTTGAACCCTAGCAGGGGCCCTACCCGGAAACTCCAAAACCTAAAAGCAAAAGGACTACAAAACTCTCCCCAAGTTTACATCTACCCAATACCTTTTTCAATTCTTTTTCTATAATTTTTTAAATTTTATATATATATTTTACTACAAACCACCACCCCTTCTTCTACCCTAATTCCACACAGAACCGGAAACACATTGGAGACACGCCACAAGAGACACAGAAATTCAACAGAGAAAAAAGAAAATCCGGAAGATACCCAGCCACAGTCAAGGCAATTCAGACACTAGGAAACAACAAACACTCCTCAGCAAGTAGAACCAAGAATCATGCCTGCCGGTACCAACAGCACAGGAATGCTACGATCAGAGCAAAGCATAAGGTCAACAACAGGAAGAAAAAGTTACAAATGACCCTCAAAACAATACACCACAGAAAGAAAATCCCTCTTCAGAACCCAATAATATGGGCATAGAAGATTACATCTGCATAACAGATAAAGAATTCAGAATAGCCATAACCAAAAAAAAAAATAATAGAATCAAATGAAAAGAACAAAGAACTGAGAAATATAACTGAAGAACTGAAGAACAAGAATGAAACCATAAAGAAGAAATTGAAGGAAACGGAGGATTTATAAGCATTAGTATGGAGCCATAAAAGTAGATTAAAACACATGGAGGGAAGAATAAGCACTCTGGAAGATAAAGATACTTAAAGAACCAAGACAGAAAAGGAAAAAGAAAACGAAGGAAAAAGAATGAGGAAGCTCTTCGAGAACTATTTGACACCATGAAAAAAGGAAACATCAGAATCATAGGAATCCCAGAAGGAAAGGAGAGAGACAAAGGAACAGAGAAACTTCTCAAGGAGATAATTGAAGAGAACATTCCAAACATGAAAAAGGAAACAAAAATCGACATACAGGAAGCCAAAAGATCTCCAAATTATTACAACAAAAGACATAAAAAAAAAAAGCAAGACATATGATAGTAAAACTATTGAGAATTCAAGACAAGGAAAATATATTAAAAATGATGAGGACAAAGAAACAAATAACCTACAATGGAAAGCCGATCAGGCTGACATCAGATTTCTCCAAAGTAACACTATAGGCAAGAAGAGAATGGAGAGACATATGTAATATACTACATGCCAACAAATGTCAACCAAGAATACTCTACCCTGCAAAGCTCTCCTTCCTCTATGAAGAAAGAATATGGACCTTCTCTGACAAACAGAAACTACAGAAATTCATCACAACCAAACCCCACTCCAAAACATACTACAAGAAACCATGAAGACAAAACCAACAGAGGAAAGACCAGGAAATACGGAATAAGGTAAGGATTAGAATCACAAAAAGGTAAACAAAAAGAGAAAAGTGGATGACAGTATATCTATGTTAACTCTAAATGTAAATGGACTAAACACACCAATTAAAAGACACAGAATAGCAGGGTGGATCAAAAAACAGAACCCAACCTTCTGCTGTCTATAAGAAACACATTTAATTGTGAAAGATAAACAGAGATTAATAGTTAAAGGATGGAAAACAATCCCACAAGCAAATGGACCAAGAAAGAAGGCAGGAACAGCTATACTTATATCAGATAAAATAGACTTCAAACATAAGAAGGTAAAAAAAGACAAAGCTGGTCACTACATCATGATAAAGGGGACAATAAAACAGGAGGATATAACACTCATCAACATATAATCCCCAAATGAAGGAGCACCAAAATATATCAGACAATAATTATCATCCCTGAAAATAGACATTAAAGAAAATATATATGTAGTAGGAGACTTCAACACCCTACTTTCTCTATTGGACAGATCAAGAAGACAAAAAGTAATCAAGGACATTAAAGCTCTAAATAAGGACCTAGACCACATGGGATTAACAGATATCTATCACTTCACCCCTGAAAAATTGCATACACATTTTTCTCAAGTGCACACGGAACATACTCCAGGATCGATCACATATTAGGCCACAAAACAAACCTCAGCAGATACACTAAGATCAAAATCGTACCAGCCTTCTTCTCCGATCATAAAGGAGTCAAACTGGGAATAAACCATAAAAAGAAAACAAGAAATCCTCTTACCTCATGGAGACTGAAGCCCACATTACTGGAAAACCAATGGATCAATGAAGAGATCAAAGAAGAAATTAACCCTTTGCACTTGAGGTTTTTTTCGCATGGGTGAACCAGCAACTCAAGACGATTTCAGCTACACTAGGGAAGCGTTTTACAGGTACTTTGAAATCATGTTATACTCAAACAAACGTATACAAATAATAAAATTTCACCAATTTATTTATTTTTACATTAATACAACAAAATCTGTTAAATATTACACTCTGTTATTAGTTTTTGTGTGATTTAGTAAAACAATCCCCAAGATGTAGCCTTGGTTTGTCAGGACACGTATCACAATGCTAAACTGAGATTAACTAATCTAAGCTAAGAATTGGCTAAGGATGCAGGCCGAGCCTGGTCCATGAAAGTAATTGCGATAAGAATATCTTATCACACATTGGAAATAAACATTGACTTCCAAACTGCTTGGGAGCCCTAGCTGCGCCACTTGAGTGGATGCATTAAACCACCAGAGACCATAGCAGTGCCGCTCTAGTGGAAGCATTAAACTGCTGGGCGCCATAGCGGCACCGCTCAGGTGGTCGCATTAAACCACCGGGTGCTGAAGAGGTGCCACTTGAGTGCAAAGTGTTAAAAAATATCTAGAACTGAATGACAACGAGGACACAACTTTCCAGAACATCTGGGACACAGCAAAAGCAGTAATAAGAGGAAAATATAGCATTACAAGTTCACATCAAGAAACAAGAAACAACCAAAGAAACAATTTAATCTCATATCTCAGAGAACTAGAAAATGAACAACAAAAAACCACAAAAGCCAATTTAAAAAAGGGAATAATAAAAATCAAAGCAGAAATAAATGAAATGGAAATAAAAAAAATCCAGAAGATCAAAGAAGCCAAAAGCTTGTTCGTTGAATAAATAGACAAACCACTAGCCAGACTTACAAAGAAAAAATGAAAGAAAACACAAATAAATAGGATCATAAATGAAAAAGGAGAAATCACAACAGACACAGCAAAAAAAAAAAAATAATCAGAGATTACTATAAACAGATATACGTAAACAAGTACAACAACCTAGAGCATATGGACAAATTCCTAGTACTATACAATCACCCAAAACCAGACAAAGAAGATATAGAACACCTAAACAGACCAATCACAAGCTGTGAAATTGAAACAGTAATTAAAAACCTCCCCCGAAACAAAAGCCCAGGACCAGATGATTTCACAAACGAATTCTACCAAACACTCAAAAACGAAATAGTCCCTATATTACACAAACTCTTTCAAAAAACTGAGAAGGGAGGAGTACTACCAAACACATTCTATGAAGCAAATATTACTCTAATACCAAAACTAGACAGAGACAATACAAAAAAAGAAAACTACAGACCAATATCCCTAATGAATACTAATGCAAAAATATTTAACAAAATCTTGGCCAACAGGATCCAACAATGCATCCAAAATATAATGCACCACGACCAAGTGGGATTTATTCCAGGGACACAAGGATGGTTCAACATCTGAAAATCAATCAATGTAATCCAACACTTCAACAAAAAGAAAAATAAAGACCATATGATCATATCAATAGACGCTGAGAAAGCATTTGACAAAGTGGAACACCGATTTATGATAAAAGCCCTTGAAATCCTTGCGATAGAAGGAACATACCTCAACATAATAAAAGCCATATATGACAAACCCACAGCCAATATTATCCTCACTGGTGAGAAGCTCAAGGACTTTCCCCTAAGATCAGGAACAAGGCAAGAATGTCCACTCTCACAATTGCTTTTCAATATAATACTGGAAGTCCTAGCCAGAGCGATTAGAGAAGAGAAAGAAATTCAAGGGATCCAAAAAGGAAAAGAAGAAATTAAACTGTCTCTATTTGCAGATGATATGATAATTTATATACAAAACCCTAAAAACTCCATAGAAAAACTGCTCAAAATTATAGACCAGTTCAGTAAAGTAGCAGGATACAAAATCAACGCACAAAAGTCAGTAGCATTCCTCTATACAAACACCCAATCTGAAGGAGAAATTAAGAGATCCATCCCTTTCAGAATTGAAACCAAAAAAATCAAATAGCTGGGAATAAATCTAACAAAAGACATAAGGAATTATACAAAGAAAACTATAAAACATTGTTGAAAGAAATAGAAGACGACACAAGAAGATGGAAAGGCATCCCTTGCTCATGGATTGGAAGGATTAACATTATCAAATGGCAATCCTACCAAAAGCAATTTACAGATTCAACATTATTCCAATAAAAATCTCAATGACATTCTTCAAAGAAATAGATCGACTACTGATGAAATTCATAGGGAACCACAAAAAACCTCGCATAGCTAAAGCCCTCCTGACTAAAAAGAAAGAAAATGGAGGAATTTCACTACCTGTTTTCAAACTATACTACAAAGCCATAATAATTAAAACAACATGGTACTGGAACAAAACAGACACAAAGACCAATGGAACCGAATAGAATACCCAGGATTAAAGCCACATATCTATAAACAACTAATCCTTGACAAGGGAGCAAAGAAAATGCAGTGGAACAAGGACAGTCTGTTCAATAAATGGTGCTGGGAAAACTGGACAGCCACATGCAAAAAAAATGAAACTAGACTACTGCCTCACACCCTGCACAAAAGCCAACTCAAAATAGGTAAAAGACCTGGAACCATAAAATGAATAGAAGAAAATATAGGCAAAACTCTACACGACATACATCTCAGCAAAATCTTGAAAGACACATCCCCCAAAGCGAAGAAGGTGACGGACAAGATAAACAGATGGGATTACATCAAAATAAAAAGCTTCTGTACAGAAAAAGAGACATTAACCAAAACTAATAGACACCCTACCAACTGAGAAAAGATCTCCGCACACAATATATCCAATAAAGAACTGATAACAAAAATTTACAAGTAACTCACACAACTCAACAAAAACAAAGCCGATAATCCAGTCAAAAAATGGGCAGAAGAGCTAAAAATGCACTTCTACAAGAAAAGCAAATGGCCAACAAGTACATGAAAAAATGTTCAACATCACTTATAATCAAGGAAATGCAAGTCAAAACCACAATGAGATACCACCTCACACCTGTGAGGATGGCACACATTAAAAATACAGGCAACAACAAATGCTGAAAAGGATGTGGAGAAAAAAGGCCCTCTTCTACACTGCTGGTGGGACTGTGAACTGGCCCAACCACTATGGAAAGCTGTATGGCTATTCCTCAAACTGCTAAACATGGAGCTTCCATACGACCCAGCAATTCCACTTTTGGGTATCTACCCAAAGGACACAAAAACACTAATCCAAAGGGATACATGCACCTGTATGTTCACTGCAGCGCTGTTCACTATAGCAAAGATATGGAAGCAACCCAGATGTCCAAAAATAGATGACTGGATCAAGAAGATGTGGTACATATACACAATGGAATACTATTCAGTATTCAAAGGAAATAAACACATGCAATTTGCAGTGACATGGATGGAATCAGAGAGGATCATACTCAGTGAAATAAGCCAGAAAGAAAGAAAAATATCGAATGGTTTCACTTATAACAGGACTATAAGGAAAGCAAATAGGAGAGAGACACTCAGCTGGTGGGGGTGGGGGTGGGGGGCAGGGAGGATGGATAAGGGAACAAAATGAAGTAGAAAAGAACACACGGGACCACGGAGATGGATCACGGGTGAATTGTTGGTGGGTTACCCAAGGAGCATACAAAATGTAAAAGACATAAATAACAATAAAAATATATACAAAAAAAATGAGTGCAGTCAATATGAAAAGAAAAATCATTAACTTTAAGAACTGAATCTATTACAGAATGTGAATGTCCTCTTATTACTCGTATTTAAAATAAGACAGTAATAAAATAAAATACAAAAATAAAAATGCTATAAAAAGTTATAATTGAATAATGAGAAAATCCATGCTATTTAACATAAATAATGAACAAGATATAATTTTAATTAAATAGAAGGTAAATACACAAGCTTGAGTAGCTTTTCATTATAGCACCTTACTTTTTTTTATAAACGTAATGGAGAAAGCATCCCATTGACTATACCCAAACCACTATAATTTTGTAGAAGTAAATCAAAGAGAAAAGTAGGTTACTTACATGAATCACACTATGAAATTTTACTGAAGATAGTATAACTTACTCTGGAAGAATCTTGAAATTTTTTAGAGTAGGAAAAAAATCAGAATACTTTTGTTTTGAAGAGTTAGTCTAAGCATTAAACTAAAAATTTCCAAAATAATTTCCAAAAATAATTTCTTTATAAAACTGAAGAAAATAATTTATTTACATAGCAAAAAATAGTCATTTGAGAATTGTCAGGTGTTTCGAAGACAAGGAGGAACTTAAGTAACACACATTTAAGTGTGCAATAATATACTGTATCAAATGTCAGAGCATGTATAGATTAGTGTAAATGAATAAAGTCTATAACAGACATTTGAAAGAAGCTATATATAAACCCAAGCTATATATAAACTCAAGAAACTATATATAAACACACACACACACTGCAGCTGTTGTGTTAAATTCCTGTTCTATGTTAGTTCTATGTTCCCTGCCCGCCTATGAAGGGTGCAGCTGAGTGGTGAGAAGAAGCTGAAAAGGATTTGGGAGAGAAGATTTATGGAGAAGACTCCTAGGAAGCTCCTAGAGCAAAGCAGCATGTGAAGTAGAATCCACATTTATGTCTTGGGCTTGTACTTGCGCCAGGGATTTGAGGAATGTGGAAAGAGACACTTGGATGAAAAAATGGGTGAGAAGCCCATAAGGAGGCTGAAAATGGCAGACTTTATATTGATCTACACTTTGATCTTGCTCATTTCCTTCTGGACTTGCTTGGCCCCTATTGCCTAGTTCCTATTGGTCCGCACCAGAATGTGCCTTAGACTGTGGTAAGCTTTCAGCCTCAGTGGCCCCTCTTTGGGCCAACCCTGTTTGGCTGGGCATCTACCCACAAGGGGAGTGGTCAATTTGAATGATTTTTTGGAAATGATTATCCTTTCTTTCCTTCTTTCTGTATACTAATTCTATTAACATTCTTTTCTGTTGCAGGTCTTATGCACTAAATGTATGTTTTCTCCTTATGCAATGGATGGCAGAACCTCTTTAGTCCTGGAGTGCCCCTTATTTTGCCCCCTAATACTTAGTATTTCTCAAGATCAAAGGAGGCAGGAAGAAGGGGAAGGTAACAGCATTGACATTTAACTTGGAGATGTCTGTATTCTTTCTATCCTTACAAACATGTACTTCTTTTCTAATTAAAAAATAGTAAGTTTTTTTTTTTGAGTCTCAACAATAGCAACAAAAGAATTTGCTATTAAATGAATTATATCTAGTCAGGCAAAAATTATTATATTCTAATGTGCAGAAGTTTGACTGCAGGCATATAGCAAAGAGAAAGGATTTATAAATCTTCATGTAAAATTAATGATGTAGTATAATGTTTGGTCTTTTTACTTTAAAAGAAGGTATCATGATGTGATTCTTTATTACTATGCCATTTTAATTGTTACATCTTTGAGTGCTATATTATGAATATTTTTGGTTTTTAATTTTTGACCTCAGGCGATTGCATTATGAAGTATGTTTCCTTTTCATAGATTAGAAAATGTTACAAATCAAAAGGATAATTTATAAACACAATGAATAATAACTCAAACTCTTAAATTTTCTCATATTTTCCCCTTTGTCCTCGTGGAACAAAGCGAACACTCAGCTAGTGTGAAATGAATAAATGAAAAGAAAGCAGCAATTTTTCTAAAAAAAGTTTAGGGGAAATTGTCACTTCAATTAGTAAATTAAAGAAATCAGATCAGAAAGCAAATTGTCTCTTTAAAATTAAAACAAAATGTTAACCAGCGCCTGGAAAAATACTTTAATATCTTATAAATGATAAGTATGATTTATAGCATTAGTAGTCCTCAAATTCCACAATAAAGCATTAAAATAGCATTCTAAGAATAATTGTATGGAATCCTCTTATCATGGACCTTCTTATTCCCCTATTATTCTTGTCCTTCAAGATTTTGAGATGTAAATCTGTTCTATAAAGCGTTTCCTGTCCACTGGTCTAGTAAACTATGGTAGAGATGTAATTGAATCATAACTGCAAAGTGTCTTGTGCTATTAAAGTGACATATTCACAGGGAAGTAGATTGTAGTCAGGGTTCTTGAGAAACAGAATAAGAAATGTGTGTATTTATATAGGTGCATGTATATTAGAAATTGACTCACATTATTAAAAGACTGAGGGTTACTGAGATCTGCAGCTAGCAAACTAGGAGACAAAGGGGCACCAGTGCTATAACTCTGGTCATTAGCTGGAGGTCTGAGCAGATAATGTGAGATTCACCCTGAGTCAGAGTTTGAAAGCTGGAAAACTGATGCTGTTGTCAAAAAAGCCAGACAGAGATAGTAAATTCCCTCACTTGATGTTTTGTTCTTCTGGGCCCTCAGCAAGTTGGATGAGGATCTCCCACATTGGGTAGGACAATATTCATCACATGTCCAAATGTTAATTGCATCTAGAAACATCACAGACACGTCAAGAATAACATTGAACCAAGAACCTGACCACTGCAGCATCCAGTGAAAGTTACATAAAATTAACCATCACACTTATCCTCTCCCTTCCTCACTGAATGTCTCTCATTTATGGTTACCTGCTAGTTTTTGTTTTGTTGTTAGTTTCTCCTCCTGTTCTCTTATTTGGTTTCCCTGTATTCCTCCTAGGAGTGAAACAATTAAATATTTTTCTTTTTCCTTCTGGCTTATTTTGCTGAGCATGATCCCTTCTAGCTCCAACCATGTTATTGCAAATTGCATGAGTTTATCTTTTCTGATTGCTGAATAGTATCCCATTGTGTATACGTTCCACATCTTCCTGATTCAGTCATCTATTTTTGGGCATCTAGGTTGTTTCCATATCTTAGCTATTTGTAAACAGTGCTGCAATAAACATAGGGGGAGAAAAGAGCACAAGGGACTAGGGTGACAGTTCACAGGTGAATTGGTGGTGGATAACCTACGGGGAATACACAATAATATAAAAGTTGGAAATTAAAAAAAAAAATTAACCACCACAATGTGAACATGTTTGCGGGACCATTTTCAGTCTACCACAATGCCTGTAAGCATAAAATCTGATCTAGTATAATCATCTTAAACAATTCTTTGGTGGACATTCTCATCCAGTCTGTTTCATATTTATCTATTCCAATTCAACTGAAAACTTAAGAGTTCTGTGTCTTCTCTCCAGCTTTATAACTTGATTCTTTATTCCTCTCTTTTGTTGCATTTGGGCACTTTATTTCACTTGCTCATCTTCTAGTAAGGTGAAAATGACCATCATATTGTCATATGTAAGACCAATTCAATTGAAAACTTGAGACATCAAAACCTCTGCCTCATATTTTCCCTTCTTGATGTCTGTAAAGTCAATTTCTTACCATTCATATTGCAGTTTGAATGTAATATTGAAGAGATTCCTTCTTTGACAATTTAAATCAGAACCCCTTCCAGCCTTAAGTTTTATTTTTCGGCTTTCAGTTTTATTTTCAAGACACTTATCATTTCTGAAATTATCTTGCTTGTTTATTGCTTTACATAGTCATTATCTTCTGTCTCCTTCCCCAACAGAATAAAAGATAAAGAAGCGGTGAGTCATAATTTTCTTTATCCTGCTTTGTTTCATGAATGCTATTTTAATTTGTAAAATAATCCTGGGAAATTTTACTAGTATATCTATTAAAATTAAAATTATGTTAACCAATGATATAGGTATAATTTACATTATTGCTGTATTTTACTACAGCTAAGATTAATTAATTAAACCATAGACTCCAGAAAGGAATTTACAAAATCAAAGACAGACACTAGTAATGGCAAGAAATGGAATCATCAATAGTAAATAATTATACACACACACGTATATGTGTACACATATAGTGTGCTTATATGTATGTGTATATGCATGAGTATGCAGATAATACATATATATGCATATGTACATATATATCTTGATATTTTAGAAAGTAAGATTTTGTGAATATAATTTAACAACCATCCCAGAATAATTTTCTGAGGTTAATTTTAAATTAATTCAAATCTTGAAGAGAAATTGATTTTTTGTAAGCTTAGATTTACTCCTGAAATAATATCTATAAGGGCAAGATTATCATTACCTGAAATTTCAGTATGATTTAAGTTTTTGGAAAGAAGTCTTCTGACAGTCCAAGCTATAAATGACCATACATTTTTTAAAGTGTATATAATTTATAGATGTTCAAACTGTCAAGAAAAATTTGTGCCTGACAATCTGCACGTTGAAGTCATAATGAGAATTTCTGCAGTTAACAACCAAGAGTGATAAGCTAAGTTTTAAATTGTTACTAGTTCAGAGTGATCAGTATAAGAGTGAAAAAGAATATACATAACTGAATCTTGTTAAGGAAAGACTGTTTTCTAGATCACAGGATTTCTAGGGAAAACAAATTTATAAAAAAACCTAATCTTTAAGGTATTCTGTGTGATGAAATGGAAAGCACATAAAAGCCTTTCTGTTGCTGACCAAAATACACTGTTTATTCAATGAAAATTACAACGTGACTGTCCTGCAAGTTGTACTAGTCACTTTCTTCAAGCCATATCAATCATGGAAAACTGATATATAACATGGGCTTTTTAGCTTTGGGCATTTAGCAGACACTATCTCATAAATGAACACAGTAAGTCTGTGACTCCAAGGAAACAAATTGACACTATTTGTTGCAAAGTAGGAAAAACTAAGTTCCTGCATTTCTCCTTTCCACAACTACCATTCTCACAACACTTCTGACACCTGCTGTGTTTTCCCTACACCAACTAATTCTTTGTAACTCCAGCTGGATTTCCTACGGTTTAACTCTCTTCTGAGAGTACATGGAGTAAGTGATAGATTCCTCAGGTTAAAGGCTCTTTCCCATGTGACTGTCCCCTACTTCAGAAGCCAGTCATCAGTAGTATGCCCCCAGGCTACCCACGACGTCTGTCTGGCTTAGCTAAGAAAGATAAAAGAGAAAATAGACCGAGGATCTGCTCATCTCCCTCTTGGATTTGATGATGTGCAAGAACAGTTCACAGACCTCAGGGAAACATGCCTACCAGTTCATATAAAGGCGTGATAAAGGCTACAGACGAACAGTCAGTTGAAGAGAGATCTAGAGCGAGGTCTGAGAAGGTACCTCATATGGGAGCTTCTGTCTCTGGACTGGGCTCTGTCACTCTCCCATTCATGCAAGTGTTCATCAACCACGACCTCATACTTCTGGGATTTTTATGGGGGCTTCATCACATAGGGTTGTTCATTAATAACTCCCCTCCCAGCCCCTTTCTCCTCTTTGAAGAATGGAGAGTAGGGCTGGAAATTCAACCTTTTAACCATGTTTTGTTTTTATGGTGACTAGTTGCCATCCAGAGTCATCCCTTTAGAACAAAAGTCTCCTATCACCCAGGAAATAAGAAGGGACTAAATCTAAAGAGCACTGTGGCAGGCACTGGGTTAAAGACAAAGTATTAGAAAAAAAGGTGCTTCTGGCACCCCTATTTATAAAAGTTTAAAGTGCCATGTGTCAGCAACGGGAATTGGAGACCAATATACGTTTATATGTATCAACGATAAAATTCAAGAATTGAATGCGAAGCAAGAATTAGAATTCTGAAACCTGTATTTGCTTGTCTGAACTTGAAAGCTTCCCAATGCTAAAAGAGTTTCTGGTGAGGTCAATAGTGATATGAACAAATTATGTGTTGTATAATAAAATAAATCTTTTCTTTGCAACGCTCTAAAAATAAGTGAAAAATAAATGATGTTACAAATTATGCATAGATAAAAAATATCCACTTTAAGTTCAAGATAATCAATGGACTTTAATGTCACATGGTATAAGAATTTTTTTATATGGTTCCAGACAGAGTCCACATTGTTAAGGATTAAAAAGACATAAAGCCAAACTGAAGTCACTTAGAGCGAAACCCCATGTCACCAAATGGAAATTTATTTACAGTATTGACCCTCCCATAAATGGAACTTCAAAACCAGTCAATCAGGACTTTTCTGATTAGCAGCAGTAAGGTAACCTGCTTAATAGATTTCCTGCATCCCTGAAAAAAAGTAACCTTTGCCTAAAACAATGTTCATGGTCCTGCTCTTTTCTAATTGGGAAAACCTTTCATTTTATACAGCTCCTGAGAGCTCCTTTCTATTCACTGGGTTAGATGCTGCCTTTTATGAATTAATTTTTACTCTAATAAACTTACGATAACTTTAATATGCCTCAGCTTATCTTGAAACAGCAGTGAATTTAAGAAAATATGTTTGGATAGTTTTGGTGTAGTATCAAAGAAGATTAATAGAATTTTTAGATAATTGTGATAAAGTATTTCTGTATTCAAAACACTTATTCATTTGAGGCTGCATTTTCATTATATACGTCAGCCCAAATACTATTTCTGTCCATATTGAGTTAGACCCAGATATCAGAATCTGGCATTCTTTTATTAAGCCAGAAATCAAGGAGACTTACAAAATATGTAACACTCTTTGTGCTGCTTTTTCTGTCAAATATATAGTTGTATTTCTAGTACCACATATCCATATAACTATAGATAGATAGGTAGACAACTAGGCATGTAGTTATCTTTTTATGTCAGATCTAATGGGTTTATTATTTTTAAATCAGTGGTAAATATATGACTTATATGTATATCTATATAAGTAGATATGTGATAGAAAGATACAGGGTCATGTAGATATATGTCTTATACCATCATTTGAAAATGGTTATTTAAACTTATTTGATGGTAAGGCCAGGACATGTAAATTTGCATGAATGATGCATGAATGATATAAATAGGTAGACAACATTCATTTCATTGCTGGGTCATACTGATATTTAGGTTCACTATATATAAAAAGGCAATTATTCCATATCAGTCTAGTTACACATAAGTCAGCTAAATTGTAGATAGGCAGAATGAAACAACAGCAAAATATAAAGACATGCTGATGCAGGATTTACACGATTATAAAACACAAATGTACCATACTCTCACTAGTAAAAATGATTTCATTTTGAAACATGAAATTCTACTTTTACCTACTGCCAACATCAGGGTCATCTTTTAACGTAATCAAATTTTGGAGGGAAAATTCGGTATGCTTCATTTTGATATCCTAGTTTCAAATTCTTTTTTTTTTTTTACATACAAGCTGGGGTACAGGCCAGAGGCGTGGGGCGGCGAGAGGGTTCACCAGAGACAGAATGGGGAGCAGAACAGGCAAATCAGAAGTACACTGCTGAGGGGAGCAGCAGGTGAGGCAGGAGAGGTCTGCTGCACCATGTGGGATTCTCCCAGCCGGGCGTCGAACTCGCGTCGCCGCTGCCGACAGCCCCACAGCTCAGCACTGAACCGCTGCGCCACCGGGGAGGCCCCTAGTTTCAAATTCTTAATCAGCTGCAAGTTTCTCACCAGAGGATTGCAAATGTATAGGATTCAGCACGTGGATTATAAAGAATCCACACAGAGGCATGTAACCAGGTGAAGTCTTGTAAGAGGTTGGCGAGATGCTTTCAGTTGGCTCACAGAGGATTTTCCTCCACCGATTTGATGGCAGGTTGGTCTAGGTCGCATTTTAACAAGTTTCATTCATGCTAACAGACGTGTTATCATTCTCCAGAGCTTGCTTCTCTGCACAGCACTTTTGAGATGCGCTCTCTTTCTCTCTCTGTTTCTCTGTGTGTGTGTGTAAATTGCTACTCTTTTCAATGCTGAGTATTCAATAAAGCAATGTCACTTTTAAAAGCAGTCTCTTTAGTATTGATAGAGCTGTCTCCTCTGACTTGTTTCTTTCAAAATATTGGCTAATGTATGTCTACAGGTGATTTTTAAAATAGGCGCATTAATCAGGAATTAGAACATCCCATCCTCCCTAACCTGTGTGAGGAGATGCCAGTGTGATGTGTGATGGACAGTGTATAACCTTAGGAGCCTCTATCTCTTGGTATACAATGTCTTTGGACAAATAGGAAATAAAATCAATATATGAGGTAATACAATGTGTAGCATAGGTCTATTAGAATAACTTGTTGATTCAATGCTTTCAAATGGTCTCTATATAACAGATGCCACAAAACAATACTAATGTAATTTTCTATCTTCAGAATGGAGAAAGTGTGATTTGAGGTTGAAAATGGGAAGGCAACTCAGCCAGTTCAACTCTTCAAAGGAACCATCTTAGGAGATTTCTTCTGAATGGGGTATTATTGGTAGACTTGTGTTCTCCACCCCAGCAAAAAGTATATATTAAAGTCCTATCCAGCAGCACCTCAGAATACAAACTTATTTGGCAATAAGATCAATTCAGATGCAATAGTTAAAGTTAAGATGACCAGAGTAGAATCTACTCCTAATTCAGTATCTGATGTCCTTATAAGAGGCGAGAATGCCAGGTGAAGAGACACAGGAGGAAAATGGTATAAAGAGACATGGAGAAAATACCACATAAAAGTGGAGGCAAGGATTGGAGAGATGCATCTCCAAGCCAAGAAATGCCAAGGAGTGCCAGAATTCTCTATAACTGAGAGAAAGGCGTGGAACAGATTGTCTCTCAGAATCATCAGAAGAAAACAGCCCTACTGATACCTTGATTTCACTGGGAGCCTCAGAAACCACAAGAAAGTACTTTTCTGTTTTTCAAAGCCACCTAATTTGTGCCACTTCATTGCAGCAACTCTAGGGATGTAATGCATGTGACCCGAGAAGGCTGCTGTTGAATGGAGCAATAGCAACTTTCAATTAAATAATATCTTGATAGTCTTTTTTGTGTGTACAAAAGCAGAAAGAAGTCATGTTGGAGATTTTTCCTCCAAATGTTCATAGAACAATCTAGATTAAAAGTCACAAGTAATGACTTGTTTTACATATATATGGCATAATAACGTGTGTGTGTGTGTGTATCATGCAAACAGATCACGGAGAACCTATTATCTACAAATTTATTAAGTGATGGGATATACAGTCTCCATAGGATGAGGAGAGAAGTAAATGCTAAGGAAAGTCACCAAAATTAACTTTGAATGAATGTTCACTGGACCTTTCACAACGGGAACCAGAATAAAAGGGTGAAATGAGCGTTCCATTATTCAATACTGATAGAAATGGAAAATGTATTACTCTTTTGGTTAGAATATGTATTATCCAAAAGGTCATCAGCAGCACTGGTAGAGGAAAGAGCCCCTTCCCTAGTAGAGTGTGTGTTTTCATTCAATCCTTAGGCTGATCTCTGTGTATGCACAAAAGGACACACATTGGGGAGTGGAGGAGAGTGGGAAAACAGTCAGTGTTCAGAAGTCTATTTCCAATTGGAAATATTTATAAAAGCTGCAAAAATACACTGTTATTTTTGAATCAGGGAAAATCTTCGATTTTGTCATTGCTATGGTGCTCTACTTACAGAAGTTGTCTAAATGAATAAATTAGTGCTTTGATTTAATTAAACTATTTTATTAAATAAGGCTGCATTTTTTTTACTGTTTTGTGATTTAATTTTCCTAATGTTATTCCAAAAAGATGGTACTTATTATGAATAATTATTCAAATCACCAGTGTGCCTCTCTATTCTCTAAAACAGGGTTGGCTTTTCATTTAATTTTATTTCCAGCACTTTGACAAAGAAAACCTCAGTTCCCTAGGAATATCATATTGAGTATTTTTAATAAACTTTAGATTTTTTAAAAATGTGAGCCCACCATTTTAAGCTTACATTCTAAATATTCTCAATATCATAAAATATGCAAGAATATATATTTTAAATAAATATAGATGGTAACATTAAGATCATTGAATTCATTCCTTTCACTCTTGCATGTCAAGAGTAGTAAATATAACCACTAAGCAATTACCTACAAGGTGGCAGACAACAGCCCAGGAAATTTATGCATACTATTCTGAAGAATCTTTAATACAGATGTATTGATCTGCAACTTATAAATGTGTGAACTGAAAATCAAAGAAATAACATATCAAGAGCATACCAAAACTAAAGATAAATCCAGTTTCCTATTTCTCCATACTAGGATCATTAAAAACATTTTAAAAATTATTAAAGAGTAAAATAGTATCCAATGAAACCACCCTTTTTTATTGGTTTTATAGAAGTCCTCATATTGTTCTTTAAATAGATGTAAGAATAGTGGACTTTTAGTTTTATTTTCTGCATTTCCTTTTTAACCAATATATGATCTTTCCTTTATATATACTCCTAAGATGAAAGAACCTTCTGAATTCTTTTTTTTTAAATGGGTGTTTCATATATGTATTTATCTATATGTGCATGATAGTATGTTTAAATTTATAGTATTTCTTTATAGTTAAGATTATCATGCAAAAAATATTTTTGGTTCATATTATATCCTAAATTACATCTCTAATGTAGAAAATAATGAGTTCTAAACTTCTTTTGCTAAATAGTAAAGAACTTCTGATACTTAGAGTTTATGTATTTATGTTCCTGATACATGATATTTCCTTATCCAATTCCTGATTATCTATAAAAGCTTTTATTTCTTTCATTTCCCTAATAAACTAAAAAAATTTGTTTTTGATCTCTTGGGCACTTAATGTTTTTCCTAATGACATAATATGTGTCAGTTGTGGACTATTTATATTACCTACAACATTTATGTAATTCTTCAAATTGACTTGTGAGATAGTCATTATATTCTGTATATCTCAAATTGACAGGTGCTGTTCCAACCTGCATTTGAGTACAACACGGTATGATATCAGATCCCATGTGTTTACTGTGAAAAATGCTTTCTTCCTTATTTGTCTATGTAAATCAAATATCTAGGTTGCCCTTCAGGGTCCTAGAGATCCCTGACAAATTTATACATACAGTTATCCATGCTTCTAACAGTTATTGAAGGCTTGCGATAAATCCTCTAGGCTCTTTGAAATATAAACGTCAATAGTAATTTTGAATTGTAATTTTATGGTAATACTACCTATTTTGTTTCACTAGGAGAAATTTTTGAAGTGAACATTAAGCTATTGTCTGAGGGGAAGAAAATGCACTGAGCTGCTGACATATGAACTAACAGCAGTGTGTGTTACATATTTGTAACTGACAGTGCCTATGGCTCCATTTAGGTCTGATTCATCCATCATGTCTCTTCTGGAAGTACTAGAAATAGCAGCAAAGCTAGAGTGCTTTTTGAGATGTCCTTTCACACTTCCATAAGGTTATTGTACATCCATTAATACAGATGACAAAGGAAATGCCATCTGTGTTGAGTGAATGGATGCCAAGACACTCAATGCCCTATTGTCTCAGGTGAAGGGGCAAATGTATAGCCTTCAGAGATGGAGATTTCTCATCCCCTAGCTTTTGTAGTCACACATGAGGCACCTTGTCCTTACATATTTGTGGGAAAGAGGATCATCAACTACCAAAATAACATGACATATATATTCAGACCTTGAAGTCAGTCTACATTAGTCTTCATCTATTTCCAACTGATGACCTGGTCTCTCTCCTATAATAGATGTCAGCTATTTAGAAGTGTGAAGCCACAATAGGATTCAGGGGCCAAACTAAGCCCCAAATAAGGCATGACTGGAAGATGGGCAAACATCAGAATTCTCTGTTTGAGTTGGTAGAATGAAAATGGTATACAATCTGGGAGTCATACATCAATCAAACTAAATCTGGTAGAATGAGAGTAAAAATGAAAATGAGAAAACAGGATATGTCATTTTAAAGAACTTAATAAACAATCTCTAAAGTAGTTAGAAAAAAAGAATACCTAAAAGAAATGATGGAGGAGAAATGCACTGAATATTTGTAGTCTAGATTTCTTATGTAAAATGAGCCAGTAGTCTACTGTGTTAAGAAAAGACTTTGGAAACCTAAGGAGCTGTATTGCCTAGACCAGTTTTTCTCCGAGTTCATGGCTCACTGTAGGGCAAATGCGAGAATCATCAGGTTTTTCTGCCCTCCCATCAATGATGGACCTCTGCATGCCTACATGTATGCCTGATGGCGGGCACCTGGAGTAGGGGGTGGGCCTGTGTGAAGGGGGCACACCTGAGCCAGGGACTGGGCTTATAAGCAGCAGCAGAGAACAGAGCAGCCGCAGAGGGCTGTTCAGGGTGTAGCAGAGAGGCCACGCGATCCCACCAGAATGCCCAGAAAGAGTAAAGATTCTCCAGGGGCTGGGAGGCCCGCCAGCATCCCAGTCCCCCAGCTCCCTTGCCTGCCCTGTACCTGGTTGCCTCTCCACAAGAAACCACTAAAAAAACCACCAAGGGCTCCAGGACTCCTTTTGACCCATCTGTGCAGCTCCATGGACAACCTGCTCCTGGTGTCTTCTTGTCTCTACACTCACCTTTGGAGCTACTTAGAAATTCATTAGATCTGATACAGACCGAGGTTTCTGAATTCTAATTACTGGAGATCAAATCTGGAAATCTTGATTAAATTAAGCTCATAATTGCTTCTGAAGATGCATTGAGATAGAGCCCAATCACTTGGTTCATGATTTCAAGCTCTTCTTAATCATTCCTTTCTGCCCTCAGTTTCTCCCATTACCATAGAATTTTCTGCAGCATTCATTAAGGTAGAAATCCATGTATTATTCTACAAGTCTTCAGTTAAATAAGACAAGTTGCAGACATTTACAAATAAAGTTGTCATATGATGAAAAAAGCACATTAACATAGTCAATTCATCTTAAACGAAAATGTCTTTACACGGGTTGTTTATGGTTTACTTCTGCACGACATGTGATCACTCAGACATTGAAGAATAAGGAATGGGATGTTTGTAAGTAGTTTTAGTAAGAAATGAGTTAAATACAATCTCCAAGTAAATGGAAGCACATGTTTTCTCTGGCATTTCTGGAGTCAAAAAAGGGTAATAGGTAGAGGGAAAGTAGATGAGGTCTAAGAGGTTTGAATTTCATTATACTGTGATACAGAAACAAGATTTGAAAATAACATATACAGAATGCTTGATAAAGTTTGAAGTTCTTTGAATAAAATCTAACAATATCCAGTGGTATTATAAAAGTTCTATTGGAGTTGCTATTCTAAAACCTCCAACTTCATTTTTCAAACTATTGTGGGGAACAAAAATCTGCCATCCCAAAATATATCTTTTTTGACAGTTTTATTTCATGGGAGGAGACCTGAAGGCTAGGTAGAGTTGATTTAGATATTTATATGTAAAATTCTTTCTGTAAGTTTCTCTCCCAAGAACACCTAATCTTATATTCAATAGAGAAGGCATAAGTAAGATGGCATATAATTATCTCCAGTGCTTTTCCAATCAACTCCCTAAATGAACTTCCCTTTTCTTCCCCAGAATCCCTTGTCTTAGCTAAATTATTTAAGATAGCATTTGAAATCAATAATATGTTATTTTTAAACATCTTTTTGACTTGTTTCTTATCAACTGTCTGATACTTGCTTATTTTCCAGCCCAGAAACACTCGAAGAATTATGGGATGATTTCCTATGAGTCCAGACATTGCTTTAGGGAAGAATTTAACACCCGGCTTCCATTCTACATAATTAAAATTAAATAATGAAATAAAACTTTTTAGAAATCTAGAGTACAGCTTTTAGTGTCAATTTAGAGTCTTACTAGCCAAACCTTAGCTTTGAGTTACCGTTTTGCTAACATGCAAACTAGGAAACAATAAAACAAAATCTGAAATTCAAAAATCAATGTTTTGATCATGCATAAAATATTTAACATTGGCAGGTAATAGCAATCATGACTCACCTTTGAATCAATTAAAAATTCAAAGTCCCCTGAGTCATTATATAATAACAAATATTTATTTTTAACCTCCATTCTAAGCAATTTATATGCACAAAACCATTTATTTAAAGTAACATAGTACATAAGATATTTGTTCATTATTTTACTACTTGAAGATATCCTTGATAAATTTAATAAAAAGAAAAATAAATGTGAGACCATCCCAACTCTGGTAACAACCAAACAGCTTGGGGGCTGTGGAGGTTCTGGTTCTATGTGTGTCCAGGCACACCCCCTCACTATTTGGGCATGTAGAGACATCTCCAAGCCCAGCCAAGAAGAAATTAAATGAGACTGGCAAACCACACCCAGGCTTGAAATTCAACCAATAACTTGTTGACAAACTTTCCACCCATCAGAACTGCACTGACTAAAAAGCAGCATGTGTATGTTTGTATATGTGTATATTGTGAGTATAATCTTGGCTAATACAAAGAATAATAATAAATGAAAAATTATACTGAACTCATAAGGTGGGTGTAGGGTTATTAATTAATGTAAAATGCATAGAGTTTTGGTACCTAGCACAAAAGAAGTAATATATCTTCTGGTTCATATTGTATAACTCCTCTAGCATTAAGCATATTCTTGTCAGTACAAAATAATTGCTCAATAAATATGGGCTCTTTATTAAAAAAAAAAAACCTTGACCTAAAAATGTTTATCACAACTAAAATCATGAATTCATTCTTCATGTTCATTTGCTATTATTTGTAAATTATAGGTGATGACAAATTATAAGTATTTATGTTTTCACTCTATTCACACTACAGTAAGAATTAAACAACCAATCGCTTTCAAACTGTTTGGAATCCTCCTCACTCAGAGAAGTGTGATTTTGGAAAATTCACATTGGCAATCCTCAGTCTTATTATATCTGCTAAGTGGTCGTCATGATAAGAATCCCCTGATAGTGCTATGGTGGGGTGATTGCTGTACATTAAGAATTCAAAATTGATACTTGTTTTTTTTTTAATTTATGAATTCCCATGTTATTCTAAATTGGCTTACACCAACAGAGGATAATTGAAATTAATTTTTTAATTTTAATTTTTAAATTTTTTTTAACATTTAAAATCCCTTGTTTTTACTAATTCTACCCAGGTCAGTGAGTACTGACCCAAAGAGCACTAGATGATATGTATATATGTCAGATACTATCTATTAATAACATTTGGTGATCTGGGAATTACAAGTAGCAGCTTTACATTATAGAAACAAAACATTATTTAAGAAAACAATTTGTTTTTCAGCTCAATAACCTACTCAATATTTTACCACTCACTCACAGGCATGTGTTTTAAAGCAGACTTTAGCAACAAATGTCTTTCAAACACACTAGCTTTATGTAGAAACACTCCACATTTTCATTAAAAAATCAATGCACTTTACCGTGTTGAGGCAGGAAGACACCAGGAAGCACGGGTTCTCCATAGAGCTGTGCAGACGGGTCTAAAGGGAAGGAGGAGTTCTGGAGCCCTCGGTGACTTTTAATACATCTTTCCTGCAAGGCAGCCAGGTATAGGGCAGGCAATGCGGCTGAGGGGCCAGGCGGCTGGCAGGCCTCCTAGCCCCCGGCAAATCTTCACTCTCTCTCTCGGGCTCTGTGGCTGCATCTCGGGGTCTCTTTGCTGCGCCCCAAACAGTCATCTGCTCTGCACTCTGTTCTCTGAAGCTGCTTCTCTTCTCTGCTTATAAGCCCAGTCTTTGGCTCAGGTGCACCCACTCACACAGGCCCACACCCTACTCCAGGTGCCCGCCATCAAGCATGCACGTAGGCCTGCAGAGGTCCATCATGGAGGGGAGGGCAGAAAAACCTGACAATTCTCATTTACCCTACACCGTGGTTTCATTAATAAAACATCTCTAGTAGTAATGTGACCTGATTTTTGCAGAGATGTAACATCCAAACATTTTAACAGAGCAGAAAAATATTCCATAAGACTTATTGCCTCATTTAGCATTTACATTTGCATAGCATTTTGCATCTATTAAGAGCATGGCAATCATTTTTATTAGTTAACGGTGAGTTTGGTCAATATTCTCCCATTTTCCAGAGAAAATATTTAAGTGCAGAGCAATGAAGTGATTTCAGCTGTGCGAGTTATAAGTGGTGATTTGTGCATTCTATTGTCAATTTTAAAGATATTGTCTTAAATTTCTTTCCCTTAAATTGCCCACCAAATAGTTGAAAATGTCAAAAGATTACATTTATAGCTCCTCCTTTTATGGATCAAAACTATTTATATGGAAATAATACAAAATAAATTAGAAGCAAAATTATTGAATAAGCTACAGTCCATATCTTCTTTTCATGTTTTCCTTCTTACTAGAGAGATGATGGCTAAAATGTTCTAGATTCAATAGGAAATTAAGAATTCGCAAGAGAAATAAATGATTTACTAAAGTGTGGATTAAAGTCGCATATTGCTATTAAAGCCTGTTAAGGAGACTTTAAAATAACAAATATTAATATAATTTTAAATTCTGGAAAAATCTACTTTTCAAATGAAATTTCCAAAATTTGTTTTTGATAGGAAGTGAGAAAGTGATTTGTCTATGCCTTGTTTTGTTTTGCTTTTTGTTTTTGTCTGTGTTGTCAGGACTACATGGCGACTCAGAGAAAACTGCAGCTTAACAAGGAATCCTTAAATCCTTTGAATTTTTCTTCATCCACAGGAAATATATGAATATAGTATCTGGCTTATAACTTAAATTTTCTAGTCTTATAATTTGCATTTTGCAGTTGAACATAACAGTTTTCACATTCACATGGTGTTTAATGTTAACACATTTCTGCACAATTTGCAGAACTTCCACTCTCAGTGTCTGTACCTTTTACTGACCACACTATGACTTCATTTTAGTGCCTTTTAAAGTATCTCCTGTTCATTGTTAGTAGGTGTGATTGCATTTACCAACTCAGCATTCAGAACAAATGTGGCTGGAAGGGGGAGAGGAATTAGCTTTGTATATAGAACTCAACAATTTTAAAGAATGTATATTGTCCTCTGCAGACTACAGAATTAAAATATACTGTCTGGGACCTCCCTGGAGTACAAGGGGTTAAGTCTCAGCACTATGAAGCTATGGGGCAGCCACCACAGCACGAGTTTGAGGCCCAGCAGACTTATTTCACCGGCTGCTCCCCTCAGCAGTGTATTTCAGTAGATCTGCCTGTTCTGTTCCCTACTTTTGTCTCTGGGGAATATGCTTAGTGCACCCCCTGCCCACTGAACCTCTGGTCTACACCCAGGCTCTTGTCTGTATAAATAAAATAAATCTTTAAAAAATAAAAATAAAAAAATAAATAATAAAGTATTCTGTCTTACATGCCTTTTTTTTTTTTTTTGAATGGTGATACATTTCCTTCCACTTCTCCATCATATGTTTCACAAGTATAAAGCTGACCTGTTCATTATAATCTTTCATGACAGACCCTCAGGAAGAAATAAGGAGAAGAAGATGAGATCTCCTAGAGGATCATTATGTGAAAATGTCCTTCAAGACCAGCTTAGGAAATCATTTTACACACCACAGTCAAGTTTTAAAAGCATCTGAGAAACTACAGCACTATGTCTTGACTCTTCAAATCAATATGAGTTTTCTTCTGAGATACTGGCCCAGCTAAGATGTTACAGAGAACATTGGTGGGGAAGGGTAAATGGGGAGATTCGCAAGGCAGGGAAGATCCTGCAAAATATGAACTTACCTTGATATTGAGATGGCAGGTACTTAAATGTCTTCATCCTATTAAGAGAAGTCTATGTGGGCTTTGTCTGAAGGCTAGTATATTTACTATTAGGAACATTTCTCAGTAACACATTGGGGATATACATCCACCATCTTATTCCTTTTAGCTAATATAACATCATTTTAGAGCAGAATCAGCTACACCCTGGATGTCATGAATAATTGTGAATGAGCTGAAGAAAGGAGTGAAGACCAAAGAGAGGAAGAGACTCAAGGAGACATGGAGTCAGAGAATGGGGTTGGGGAATTTCCATGGAAAAAAAAAAATTGTGCATGGTTTTATAAAGAGACAGTGAGTTTACATGCAAGAAGTTCACACACTTGAATGACCAAGTCATTCTTTGACAAAAAAAACTAGAGGGTGAGAATTTGCGATGGAAGCATCTAAGACCAAAACGATCTATCCCTACTGGGTGTTCTATAATGCTCTGTGCAGTGCTCTGAGGTATCTTGCAGTGTGAGAGTAACATAGTAAATGATAGTGAAGAGTGGGAAGCTGGCATCTGCACCAGGTATATTAGTCTACATGTTTGAGCACCTAGCAGCACCAGAAGTATCTTGCTTTATGAGATTTGGCAATCACAGTTTCAGGAACCTAATAATTCACTTCAATTTTCACTATAAACTGGGAGGTGTAGTATAAAATCCCTCAGAGTTAAGACTAAGACAATAAAGGTGAGGTAATGAGTTTGACCATACTAACAAAATCAAACCAAAGAAAAATAAAAATCTGCAAGAGCAATTAAGGATTGTAGGTCATCACTACCAAGTATTGCTGATACCGTTTTGGAATGTATTAGGTTGACACGTTGATATAAGTTAATATGTATCAGTGCTGACTGAGTAAGAGAGATGTGATTTTTGACCACTCTGAAAAAATGTAATTCTGACCACTAGAGTCTTATATTTGATGATTGTGTAACAAAACAGATATGCTCATACATAGAAATATTATAATAGTTTAAGGAGACAAGTATAATATAGTATGAATGGTAGGTATATTTAACATTTTCGTAAGATTAGATTCAATTTTCACTTATAATGTCTTATAACCATTTTGGAAATTGGAATTTATTTTATATCCTGTAACAGAAACTAGAAGTAAATCTTTTCATAAAAATCCACTTTATAGGGCCTCCCTGGTGACACAAAGGGTTAAGTCTCAGCACTATGAAGCTATCCACAGCCACTGCAGCATGAGTTGAATCCCCGACCAGGGATCTTCCCACATGGCACAGCAGACCTCTCCTGTCTTGCCTGCTGCTCCCCTCAGCAGTGTACTTCAGTAGATCTACTTGTTTTGCTCCCCACTCTGTCTTTGGTGAGTCCTCTCACCACCCCACATCTCTGGCCTACACCCCAGTTCTTATATGCATAAATAAATCTTTTTTAAAAATCTACTTATATCACTGATCGATTCATATCCTCAACAATGGATTCAGTCTCTTTAAAATAGGAGATTGATATTTCGAGTAAAAATTCATGTATCTTGTAATCCCCCAAGGCACACACACAAGGTATCTGGTCCATAGTAGTTGATGGAGGCTAAGGGTAGGAAATTTGCAATGGAAGCATCTAAGACCAGAAATTGGAGGTGGGGGTAGAAAGGATGACCATATTCATTAAACCAGCTATAGAAACAAAAAAAATCCTTCACTGGAGCTCCTTAGGTGAGGGTTGCCTACTACTGGAAACTATCTGGAGGCAAGACGGGAGGTGGGAATACGGAGATTGAGAGCCATTAGAGCATCAGCAGTCCTTAAATTAACCCAGTCATACCCTCAAAGTGATTAGTTTAACAACAGGCAACAATTTCATAAAGGAAGGAGCCCCTCCCCAAATGAAAACTTTGTCAGTGCAATTTCTGTACTGACAAGATGCAGCTCTCCAGCTCGCCTGTGACTATGCAGGTGTCTCTTTTTTTTCTTTCTCCCTTCCCTAGCAAATCTGTTGTTTTAAAAAGTGACCTTCACCTGCCTGTGTCTGTGCAAACCTTGTAGTCTCCTGGGTAAACTTGCCCTGGGCTACTGAAAGGAGAAGTCTGCCGAAATTTTTGTCAGAGGTAACCCAAGGGTCCTGTTCACTGAAACTTACAGCTCATCAAAACGACAGCAGTAGTCATAGATGTCCAAAATGCAAGATTGCATCTATATTTAATGTCTTTTATGATATGCATAAAATTCTAGTTTGCTAAATGATGAAACTAAAGTCACTGAGTCAGAGTTAACATCACAAACTGCTTCTTGAATTTACTAGAAATGCCCTAGAAATGACTATTGCACTTATGCAAATTTTAGTTTTTAACTTTAATTCTTGACATATTTAGCCTAGTCAGTCAAACCCAAAATTGCCACACTTACATCAAATATTAGATATGAATATTGCTTTAAGTCTTTCGAACAGTTTATATCAAATTATGCTTAGCATATTTTTAAATGCTGTTTTGTTATTCATCTCTTATTATTATTCAAGAAAAATGATGGATTATATTTTATTTGATGGAACAATTATTTTGAATTTGGAGACAGCCTAATCAGAATTTAAAAGTACTCTGAGTTCACAAATGTAATGTGTTTTTCCAAAAGCCCCATTCACAATTTCAGGTTAGAGAACTAGATCTTCACAGATCTGGCCTCTGCTGAATCCTAGGCTAGCTGAGGACTCACTGCAATTACTCATGCTATGATTTAGATTAAGCCACTTGGAGCTTCAATTCACAAACATTTATGAACATTCTCATTCAGATTTACTTGAAAGAGTCCTTATGTTTAAGACTTAGAATTGGAGTGTTAGATAATAAATAGCAGCCCATTTACTTTAAAATGTTAGATAAAATACACACACACACACGCGTGCACACACCATATCACTGCCTGTTTAAGATTCATCTTTTTCTATTATAAAGCATAAAGCATCTGATTATAATATTTCAAAGCATAGTAGGAATTCAGCAGCATTTTACTAAATTCCTACTCTGAGAGGTACCAGGCTTGGTCTAGAGATTCAAAGATGAATAAGACAGAACCTGGTCTTGTTTGTAATGGTTCACAGGGTGAAGTAAAGTTTTTTTTTTTTTTATAAAAAAGTCACTACTTCTATTTTGCCATCCGCAGTTTGAGAGGTAGAAGGACACATTCAGGCCATTGAATCTCTGTCTTAATAAGTGTCTAAATATCCACAAGCCCAGAAGACTAAATGTGCAGATTTTCTCCCAACCCTGTCAAAGAGAACAGGCAAGTTTTAATTTAATATCGAAGAAGATTCTAGATACTCATTATATGTTGATGCAGAGCTCACTGGGCACTTTCCAGTGATGTCCTTAAAGGTATCTTCTGCTGGGCCTCCCCGGTGGCGCAGCGGTTAAGCACTGCGCTGTGGAGCTGTCGGCAGCTGCGACGCCAGCTCCACGCCCGGCCAGGGAGATTCCCACATGGTGTGGCAGACCTCTCCTGCCTCCCCCGCTGCTCCCCTCAGCAGTGTATTTCTGATCTGCCTGTTCTGCTCCCCGCTCTGTCTCTGGTGAACCCTCTCGCCACCCCACGCCTCTGGCCTGTACCCCAGCTTGTAGTATAAAAATAAAAAATAAATAAATAAATAAATCTAAAAAAAAAAAAAAAGATATCTTCTGCTATCTGAATCACATAAAATTTCCTTCCTGCAAACTTAATACCTTTCCATGAGCAATACAAAAAGCAACAACAACAACATATAACCACTACTGTCATTTCTCCACCTTTCTATTAAATGGTGTCATAAAATTATGTTCTTTACATATTTTTATATGGGTTATTTTTCTTCCTACATGTAACTAAGCTTTGGATAATGACACAAATATATTTCCATTTAAATTTTTCTTAACATTGATGACAATCTGTTGTTCTCAAAAGAGTAACAATCCAAAGAGGGGTGAAAAACATTTCCTAGTGTCCTAGTGTTTAATTGCATTTTTAAAAGGAGGCTTTTCATTAACTTTAATTAAACATTTAATAGAGATTGCAGCCAGAAATTAGTTTTCCCATCGAAATTAAATTACTTCCCCCAAAGAAAACAGTGTGGGTATCTAAAAGTGTGGGGAGGATCTTCCACAGAGTTCTAACTGTCTCCTTCTTTTTCAGAGTAATTACTGAACTGTTATTAACACTCCAGGGTAAATACTTCGAGTGATTTACATTTAGGGATCACTCTTTCCTTTGTGAGTCTCTACACCCAGCACAGGATTTATCTTTTGTTTGGTATTTGCAGGAACAGATGCTTCAGCTACTAATTCTTTGTCTTGTTTGGAACATTAAAATAGGAAGACTAGTTCCTTCATAGGTCAAGGCTGTTCCTTCAGTCTCAGAGCTTTTAGATCTTAGGTGTAATTTAAGAGTCTTTCAGGACTCAGAGTTTACAATGGAGGATGTGGATAATTTTGTCTTCTGTTCTTTCCACATGTCTTTTAAGTCTCAACTGGCATTGCTCTCACATTCTCAGCATCTATCAATTCATTAAGGGTTGAGTTAGATCTTTATGACAACATTTGTCTCATATGAGTGTTAAGGCAAAGTTCATCATTAAATCTTATAATTTTTAGTGCTATATAGAATTTATGACTCCATTTAAAAATCATATCCACCATAATAAATTTTCTTAAGGATTTGAAAATATATCATAGTTAACTTTTTTCTTGAAGCATCATTTATGAAGACAGAATTTGACTTTATGCCTCAAGAATATGTTTTATTTATAACACAAACAATGTAATGATGGATTTGTCATAAGTTATTGCAGAAGAAGATTATCTGAGAAAAGGAACATAGTATCCTATGACCAGGCACAGTGGCACTAAAATAACAAATATTCAGGAAAAAATAACTAGAAAACATTTTCATATGTAATTTGAATTGTATCATTAGTTGCTATGTAAAAAGTCCTTTATATGCTAGGTCTAACATCTTTTTTTGTCTAAGCTCAAATTCTGAAAGTGTTTTTCTTATGCATATTATACACCTTTCTATCAAGATACCCATTTTCCCTTTGGACAACAATATCGTTTTCATGACTATTCACCTATCCTCCATTTTTATCCTCACTCCAAATTATACTCTAAATTGTCAAAATCAACCATATATGGAAAAATGTGATTGTTAACCCCAATGCTTGCTGAAGTCTTTCAGTGGCTTTCCATTGCTTCTATGGGAAGGTTCAAACACTTTTAACAAGATGGTCAAATACATTTCTTACTTGGATTATATTTTTTCCAAATCAAAAATCACTGTATTACAGGTTTTACTTAGTTCTGTAACTACATTCTTGTATATTTACTTTAATATTTTATGTTTCTCATTTTCCCTATGAATACTTCTGATAAACAACTCTGGTAAAAGCTACCATTCTTTGTATTGAGTGAGCAAAATTGGACCTGGTCCCTGACCTTATGATTCTTTCAATTGGGTGTGGAGATAGATATTAATCAAATAGTCACACAAAAACATATAAAAAGAAGACAAGAAAACCTTTAACAAATGGTGTTAAGAAACAGATATCCACTTCTTAAAGACTGAAACTAGAGGCATACTTAAGTTCATATACAACTATACATTCAAAATGGATCAAAGATATGTATTTAAAAAGAAAAACCATAACATACTTGAAGAAAACATAGTATACACGAAGGGAAATCCATAGCAAAGATGTATTTGTGGACATAACTCCTATGGCAAGGAAAATAAAGCAAAAGATAATCAAATGGGATTACATCACTGAAAATATTTTGTACCTAAAAAAAAAAAATTACAAAGCAAACAGGCAACCTATAAAGTGGGAGAAAATATTTGCTCATCCCAATATGACAAGGGGCTAATTTCTAAAATACATATAGAAGTTACACAATCCAACAACAGCAAAAATACAACCAATCATAAAATGGGCAAAAGACCTACATAGTCATTTTTCTAGAGAAGACACATAGACCAGGTCCTCCTCTTGCCCGCATAAGAATCCTATAAGAGAGACTGGGAATCTACCATAAGAATCCGGTAAAACAGACCAGGAATCGCCTTTTCCGAGTCTCCATAGACACGTTAGTCTGTTTCATCAGTCTCTATCACACACAGTCCTTTGTGCCTTTGTAGAAGTTGGTTCTGTGAGAGGAGAGATAATTATCTCCTCAAGTCTGAAACGGTGTAACTTTGTATTTTCCACCTAAATTAAAAAGCAGAGGAACATAGACTAATGCAGTGATAAAAATCTCATTGGTTAAGAGCTGCACGATGAAATAAAGTCAGACTTGGAGCTCAGTACATATTTTTATCATGAGTATAGTAATGTATAAAATTCTTCGAGTGAGTGCCTAAAAGCTATTTAAATCATTGCTAAAGAAAAAGTAGTCAGGACTTGGATAAAAATGAACCAGTTTTATTCTGAGAGCAGTGTCATACTTCACGAGAATAGAGTTTCAGGACATGTTCTTTAAATGTATTAAAATGTATGATACTATATGGTATATTAAATGATATTCATAGTCTCATATAAATTCTTATAATAAACTATAATAAATGCTAGAGTTTAATGCATTTCCTCATTTTCCTTTAAATTCTATTTCTCCAAAGAATTCAACCTTTTTTAAGGTGTATAGACCTTCTTTAAATATTTAGTAGAGAGTGTCACTTCTTTCTGAGTCTGATAAAAGTAAGAATTTAAACATAAGTCCTTTAAACATAAGTCCTTTAAACATAAAAGAAGCAGTATCATTGCCATCATTTCTGGTTTAGGAGAATGTTTTCATTTTTTTCTCTCTAACTGAACTTAGTTTGCTGATTCTGAAAAAAAAATTCAGCCAAATGTTGTATTTTGATATCATGGAAAAAGTTTACACAGACTTTAATTATTTTTCCTTTCCAGTTTGAGACTGGTGTGGTCTAACTTGCCAAGAAATATCCTCAACTCTTTAAATATGACACATCCACTGAAAATGATATCAAGATATGTAATTCAAAATGTCTGGTTTAGAGAACAATGCAGAAAAGTCCAAGTCATTGAGGATTCAGGCCATGTGGTGGAAAGATATAGACTGAGATTTTTAACATGGGCTAAGACCTGAGTCAGTTACCAGAAACCTAGTTATAGCCTTGAAGTCTATGTAAGGGGGGGTTGGTTGAATGGAGGCATTGGAGCTTTTAAGAAGAATGACACTAACTCATTTACATCTTTAAAGGCCAGTCTTTGTATCATGCTGCATAACAGCTTAGAGACAAGATAATATGGAAATGAGCATTTCTGTTAGAATTGTTTGGAGCTTCCAAGGACACTGATCTTTTACAACAGGTTATTCCTTTACATTGAATTTTTATCTTTTTTAACATTTCCATAGAAAGTGTCCCTAAGAATTTGCAACAATCATAATGTTTAAAAAGCACAATCTACGGTGTTTTACATGGGGAATGCTAGTGACATAGATTAGAAATGTATGAAAAAAAATGTTTTAAGTATTTAAAACATATTATTACTTTTTTTTTTTTTTGTATTTTGAGGTGTCCTAAATTGTTACTTTATCCTTACTTGCACTTAGATTGTTCCTAGCTTATCTCCTAGAATCAGACACAAATAGGAATATTGTACTAGGTAAACTTACAGAGTCAATTTAAGTGTTCTTAACAAATACATTGTGAATTCTGAGGTCATTATAAAATAGAGCAGAGAGCAAGTGTAGGGTCAACTAGAGAGGAATCTGAAAGATTAAGACAGAGTCTAGCTAATAAAGGGCAGTATATTCTGTACTTTGGAAATTATATCATTATCATATGGTTGCTAGAGATACATTAAGGGATTAATTATTTACTTATTTAATTAAGGCAACATTGGTTCATGACACTGTATATGATTCAGAAGTACAGCTCACACCTCTTTGATGTATTTCACCCCACCACTCCCTCCAGCAAGGCACCCAAAGTCTTCCACTCTACATTTTGCTCTCCAACCTCCCCTCCCCTTTGTAACCTCTCTTTGAAGGATTTAAACACAATTGCATGGTGAGATTCAAATTTTAGAAAAAACACTCTGGCATTTGTCTGGAGGGTGAGGGAAGCAAAATCAGGGTTTTAAACAGTGTGTTGGAACATGATAGACAGCCAGTAGAATCTGTTGACTGAATGACTCCATAACGAATAAGGTCATTATGCAGAAGTAACATATTCATTAAAAAAAATGTCATGAGTCTAGTGGAAGCCAGAATTATTGAAAAAGGTTGGGAATAGCATTAGAAATAAGATTCAGACTCTTGTCCTTAAGACATTTACCTAGGTGCCTCCCTATTTAACAACAACTACAGCACAATCAAGTCTGAAGGCAAGATTTCTTCCACATGTCAAGGTTAGAATTAAGGAGTATAAGTGGAAAAAATGTTATGGCAAATTTTAAAACCAAATCATCTACATGTTTATCTGCTTAAATCATATCCCAATTCTGGTCTATTTTCTTTCTCTTTTTCCTGTAGAAAAATCATTGGTGGTGGGGGGGAAATTAGAGAAAGGCTATGGAGAACTGTGTAATGTATTTCAAAACAGAATTTTAACTGTCATATATTTAAGACAGTTTCAAGTTTTCAATATGATTACATTTTGTTGAAATAAAGTGGAAGTGTAAACTAACCAAATACCTGCCACAGAGGTGCTATAGTTAACTACTGGTTGACATTATTTTCCAATAACATTTGTTATGTTTTACCATGCCTTAGCCTTGGATATAATCAGGAGGTTAACACTGATGTACAAATATGTATACATTTTAAAACTTTACATATTTGTATACATGCTAACGACAAGGGATATAGCAATAAGTCTACTTTGAAAAGAATAAACAATATTTCCATGTGCAGACATGTCCTGAAATAGATGAGACTGTATCAAAATATGGATGTGATATCATAAGACCAGCAAAATAACAAATGTGTTCCTCTTAGTAATAGTGTAATAAACATGTTTTATCTACCAATTATAAAATAAATAATGCGTCATCAACATCACACTGCTAATAAGTGGTAGATACTCAAATGCATGTGTTATTTACAATTTTGTTTTTGTCTAATTTTAGAAGATTATTTTACTCAAAGTAGTTATTTACTTGTTGAAAGAAAAGTTTTAGAGGCCCTATGAAACTTAATAATAGTATTTTAAGGAATAATTATATTGCATATAGATATAATTATACCTTGAGGAAGGTTTGCATGTTTTTCATAAAATGTACACAGAAGTTTATAATATCTTGATGTAAAGTGAATCACTGCATTGCAGTATATTATAATGGAATATCTAACAAATACTATGATATAATTTTGTTAGCCACATATTGAATGCTGAGGGTATAAAGGAGTGCCATGTGTAAAAGAGGTCACATATAATCTTACCACACAGGAATTAGAAGTAGTTGTTGGAAAGTACAAGGAAGCAGATTTCACCTCAACCTCAGGAAATCTAAAATAAGAGTTTGCTTATAGCTGAGTTGCCTGATAAAAAGATGAGCAGAGAATGTTCAAGCCCAGGGTTCTGGCATTCATTTGTGAAGGTGAGAGGAACAATTGGCGTTTGGGGGAGTTTTGGAACTGCCCATATGGAACACGAGCTAAAACTGGAAAACAGGAGTGTGTTCCACGTCATAGTTAGCAACTGTTAGTTCACAGCAAGTTTATTCATTTTCTGCATTGCAAAGTTGTAGGATGTGATTTAGGGTAATTAAGAAGAGGTTGTGGCAAGAGTCTGAGAGCAAGCAAACTGCATATTGAAAGCAGTTAGCTAGAGGGGGAAAGTATTTGAGCAATGAGGTATCCAGATGCAGACATATGCATAATGTTGATTGGCAGTTAAATGGCACTTGTCTGTCCCAAATTAGGCATCCACTGGCTGTTTCTATTCTCCTTAACATATTGGTATGTACAATGTGGCAATTCTGTGGAGGGGGAAGTGGGTGAAGAAAATGGGGGGACGGGCACTAAATACTAAGATTTAGAAATAATTGGAAGAATTTAACATGGAAGCTACAGTAGTCAACACTCAGCAAGGAACATATGGCATACTCCAAGGAGGTAGTAAAAGAAGAAAAATTTTTAAGGGAATATTTACAAATGGAATGGGATGGGCAGAGTGGTGGAAAATGACAGGGCTCTTGTAGGCCCCTGGCTTTTACCATTAAAGCTGTTACCGTTACCTTCCCTACATCTGAACAACAGTTTAGAGCTGCATTATCCATACTTGGGAGGAAAGGATCACATAAAGCAGCATTTCACAAACCATTTGTAGTAGATTTGATGAGAAAATGCACATAATATTTGAAACAGATTATATTGAGTAAATGATCCATTGTTTTCCTGAAATTCAAAATTAATCAGAATGCTATATTTTCAGTTGCTAAATCTGGTAACCTTATCTGTGGGGAAGAATCATATTTTTGTGTTTGTTTTGTTTATCATCTAATCATTTGGAAACATTTATTTTTATAAACAACAGCAAAAATAAATTACTAGTAAGGTGCAGTTAAAGAACATAATACAAGTTCTAGCTTTTGAAATTTGAACCCCCCAGACCTAAAATTGTCTGTAAAATGATAATGGAGGTTTCTAGATGTTTCATGTCATCATTTTTGTCCCTGAACTACACTTTGAGTAGCAGTAATAAGGGAAAGGGCACACTGGGAGGAGCTGAGACACAGTGAGGGATGAGGAGCCAGCTGGGAGGAGTCTGACCTTGTGAATTACTTTATTTCTCTGGCATTCGGTTTCGTCACCTGTAAAATGGAGGTCATACTCATTTCATATATCATGTGAATTAGCACATGCAATGAACTTACCATAATACCCAGTTCACAGTAATCAATCCACATGATTAATAACAATAGATATAATTATAATAATACTTTACCAGTACAACACTGATCTAACAGTACCATGCATCTGTGTGCATGATAAGAGCAAGGAATATGACAACAGGTCTATTCCTTCAAGGAATAAACACTATGTTTCGCATGCAGACTCTGGAATATATGACGTGATTCTTGGAAGATAACCTATCTAATGACTGTAATTTGCATCTGATTTATGGAACATTTAAAATTTGTCAGTTACTTAAAATGTAATAGGTGCTTGGTTTATGTTTATTTAAAGAACAAATTGATGATTCTGTTTAGTTAGCATTTAGATTGAATAGAGCAAATAAAGTATTTTTGTGTATATTTATACCCACCCTGTGTATATGTCTAAATGTTTTGAAAAGGTAATAATATACACGTGTAACAAAAGTATAGGTCTAAATTATCCCTACGTCCCTGAAGATTATTGAGGAGACTGAATATTTCAACACTTTAGTGGCTTTAATAATTGCAGAAGCTCAAAATTGAGATCAAGGCACTGATTTTCCAAGGTAAAATACAGTACACAGAAATACAGACACACATTCAAGTATGTTTGATTTGGGATTTTCCAGATAAATACAAAGATAATTTGGAAGGCTCTGGATAAAGAGTATGATTTGCTTCTACCAGTTATACATCTCTACCTCAGTGATCAAATTGATTACTTAAATGTACTGGTGCACACAGCTGTGGATCAATTTCAACCTCAATGTTTTTGTTGCACTTAAAAGTACAAGACAATACATTTGATCAAATTCAGTTGCGTACTGTTCTTTCCTGCTTGGAATGCACATCACTCTCTGAATCATGTAGAGCAGGTGTGCTGTCCGTTGAAATGGTCTTTTGACTAAATATTTGAGTTCAAATGGTCATAAAATTCTAATAACCTGATCCTTGTTGTGCAGCTGGCCCTGACACTGGGATAATGAAGGTAAATTTTAAAAAGAATGAATAAATAAGCACAGTTACCCCGGATGACATAAGTACTGCTTTTAATTATTTTAAAGCAACCTTCTTTAGAACCAGTAATATGAACTCATTGTTTGATAAACATAGTAGAAAAATAAGAACTCTCATTTTGGCTTTTTATAAATTTATGAGGTTACATTAATGGAAGACCCTAGTCCTACAAAATCTTGCTATAATGGAGCTGTGTCATCTTGGGGTAACTATATAATCATAGCAATAACTCAATAGAAATAAAATATAGTTTCTAAACTGCTTATCTTGCTGTAAGACAATATAAAATGAATTGGAACTTTGAAAAATGAATGCTATAAGTTATTCATCCTGTACAAATATAATTGTACTAACAAGTAGATATGAAATATATTTGCTTTAAGAAAAATAGAAAAACCCTTAAGGCATCACTAAGTTTACATGATAGGCATCAAAAGCTGTATTCACTTTTATGTTTACTAAATTGTTGTATCAAGTCCCCAGTCCCCCAAAACTGATGATAATAATATAATCATCAAAGAAAGATACCAAGTTAAAGCTTATTAAAAATGCTGTTCGCCATCTCTTTTTCTTTAAAGGCTGAATAGTTCTCTATAGTATTCCATTGTGGCATATACAAGTGTATATCTTAACTGACCAGAACCATTAATCTGTGCTTTAATTAAACATGAACTTAGCAACTATTACATTTTAATTGACAAATTTTGAATATTCCATAAATCAAATAAAGGTTAAACACACATCCATCCCAAATACACCCACCCACCCCCCACCCACACACACACACCATTTTTAAAAAATCTATTCACCTATCAGTGGGTATATCAGGCCTTGGGGAGGACAGACAAATCGACAGTTATTAATCAATAGGCTTAAAGTTTCCACTTAGTCAAATGAATATGCTCTAGAGATTTGTTGTATAGCATTGCAGCTGCAGTCAACAGTAGTGCTCTGTGCCCTTAAAATTTGTTGAGGGGCCTCCCTGGTGGTGCAATGGGTTAAGTCACAACATTATGATGCTATCCGGAGCCACTGTAGCATGAGTTCGATCCCTGGCCAGGGAGCTTCCCACATGGTGCAGCAGATGTCACCTGCCTCTCCCCAGATCTCTCCTGCCTTGCCTTCTGCTCCCCTCAGCAGTGTACTTCAGTAGATCTGCCAGTTCTGCTCCCCATTCTGTCTCTGGTGAGTCCTCTCACCACCACTCACACACACCTCTGGTGTACACCCCAGCTTATATGCATATATAAATAAATCTTTAAGAAAAAATAAAATTTGTTGAGGCTAGAGCTGAAGTTAAGTGTTCTTACCACCATGAAATGAATTAATTAGAAGGTCACGAAAGTAGTTTCAAGATTCACTCCTTATAACGAGAATTTTGACTGCAAGTCTCGTGAAAGTGATCGTTTTTTCTTACAGAGCATCTTTGAAACTCTGGTCTAATAATTTATTCATGGGTAGACTATATTTATATCCATATCTATCCATCTGTATGTATACGTGTGTGTGTGTGTGTGTGTGTGTGTGTGTGTGTGTGTGTGTTTGAAAAATAGTGTGAAATAATATAACCCTGTTATACCTTGGAGATACAGTATATACTGGAATATTAACAGTTTCGTAAAGTTCTGTATTATCCTTTCATTTATTCATTCAATATATATAACGTCTTCACTCCCCATGAGTGCCCATGCTATCTTTCAAGCTTCAGATATTTCAAGTTTATTCCTATGTCGCTTCACCAATGTTAGTCCATAAACTTTGAAATGTTCTATGATTTTACAAACGCTGCCTTTTTCTGACTTTGAGTACCTCCTCCCCCAGGGACACAGTCTGAGCTGCCTGTTGCCATGGGCAGCATATTTTTGTTTTATAAATTTGTCTAGTTTTTTATTTATTTAAAACTTCAGGGTTGGGCCTCCCTGGTGGTGCAGCAGTTGAGCGCTGCGCTGTGGAGCTGTCCGCTGCGTGCAATGAGAGTTCGACACCCAGCTGGGGAGAATCCCACATGGCGCGGCAGACCGCTCCTGCCTCGCCCGCTGCTCCCCTCAGCAGTGGATTTCTGATCTGCCTGTTCTGCTCCCCACTCTGTCTCTGGTGAACTCTCTCGCCGCCCCACGCCTCTGGCCTGTATCCCAGATTGTATGTATAAATAAATAAATCTTTTAAACAAACAAACAAGCAAACTTAAGGGTTGATCTGGTTCCTGTTAGTCTAACAATCCTAGAAACAGAAATTTCCTAAAGGTTTTTAGAGACATGCTTCCATAAGGACCTACATTATCACTCACGTCCATACTAGAGGAGAAATGAATTACAAGTAAAGGAACTCAATAGGCGTGGGATTAAAATATTTTGCGATATATTAGCTGGTTTATATTATTGTTATATATTAAATTTTCTTGTTCTTCCAACTTTGTGAATAACTGAAAGGTAAATTGAAATGTTAACACCCAGTTAATAGGGAAGAAACAACACCTAATTAAATGACTTATCAACTCTCTTCTTAGATAGAAATACTTGGCCTAAGCAGAGATACTGTTATCTCTTTTGTTTTTATTTTTCTCACACTTTCCCAGTTGACATGGGACATTATCAAGAATTAGGATCTTAAATTCTGTCCTGCAGATGGAAGCAAGATTTTCATTGACTTTTTTAACTATAGACATCTGTCTTTAAATAAGGCATTTTGCTTTGTTTGTGGAAGAAATTTACTTTTTCCAATTATATGTGTATGTGTTTTCTGTGTATATAAAGTATCTCTTGTATTTATTTTGAATTTTTTTTTCAGATTGGTGGGAAAATGGTTATGTTTTCTAACCTAATATAACAATTTTAATTATAAATTCTCTTTAATCATAGAATTTGATGAAAACTGACACCTCTAACTTAAAAATTAAATTATCCTTTACACCATTAATTAGCTCAGGGTGATTGCTGTTGCCTGTATTTTCACATGACAAATCCAGTCTGCATTTACAGATATATATATATGCATTGGCAAAATTTATGACCACAGAGTGAATCTACAATTATTTTTTTTATTTTTCAGAATATATGGAACTTTTAAATCATAGTATTGCAAATTCAAATTTAGAAATGTGTTTTGGTGTTCATTTGGAAGAGATACTTAAGTCTGTTTTCTAGTTACTAGTGTAGAGGAGTTTGAATTCATTATTCTATCTGACAATCATGAACGTGAATTGAAGAAGTGACATGAACCAGATTTTTTTTAATGTGGAAACATCAAAATAAATAAATGAAACTTTATTTTGCAAGGTTAGAAATCTAAGGTAAATTTAGAATTTAAATGAATTATAAATAATTCTGAACAACGTCCATATAGGTCAAGGGAAAGGATTTCTATGGTTTTGCTGTTGGGGTGTCTGTTATCTGTGTATGGCACTGATTCTGGAAGCAATCCATATGTCACCCAAGACAAGCTGCTCTGCTGAGGGAATCCAGCCATTTCTCTGGGAATCACAAAGCTGCAGCTTATGAAAAAATGTGTGAAAACCTCCTATTTCTGGAACCACCACTGTGGGTATTGTCTATAGTTAGTGAGACTCAAGACCAGGTGAAGATTAGAAGTACATTGGATGGGCAGACATACTCTTGAGATGATGGCAGGGAACTGACACAATCAACAGTGGATGCCCTTATGGTGTCACTTGCAGAAGTAAGTTCGGTGGTCCTATAGTATCATGGCTGAGCTGGGAAGTTGCCTGTGACACAGGCCCAGTGACACATGAGTGCCAGTCAGTATTTGGCTGTCTATCTTGAGATGCATTAATTACATCAACCTTGGGCAGAGGGGAGAGGTGGCATAGACGTGATTTTGTCACTTATTTCACTCCAGAACTGAAAACTTCCTCTTAGCTTACTTCTACTATGCCACTTCTCCCACAACCAATTACCTTGTGACTGTTTATTTTTTTGCTATAATACAAAGTACAAATGGACATAGATTCCATCTAATAATTCTGTTTAAAATTTTCATTGCTATTCAATGAAAATTGATCTGTAATGTTACTACACTGTGTCATCTTTTCCAGGTCATAGAATCTTTTTGTTATTTTCATTTAAAAAAATCAGAAGTTTTGCTGAATTTTCTGGTCTTGGTAACTGGTTAGAATAAATTTAGGATCATGTGCTTCTTAAAGGCTTTGCACAATCCCTCATGAACACATTGGGGACCTGGGATATTTTGTGAGGGACTTTTTGATTAATCTCTTTCTTTTTTCCAATGGAAATTAGTTGTTCATATTTTTGAACTCTAAGGACAATTACTTTTCTTGTGGCTGTGCTGAAAAAATGCCTTGTTCAGTTACTTTTTTATGCCACTTTCACACATTTTATCTTTTATAAAATTACCAGTTTGATTCATTTTTCCAAGTACTTTTTCATACACATTTTTAAACATTTCCTTTGCATTTCTTATTTTTGTATTTGTAGTCTCTCTTTTTTAATTGCTAGTTGATGGTATCTTTTGCTATTTTTCTTTAAAAAAAAAAGATTTGTTATTTATCCAGACTAGAACTGGGGGGTAAGAGGACTCACCAGAGACAGAGCGGGGAACAGAACAGGATTGACTGAAGTGCACAGCTGAGGGGAGCAGCGGGCGAGACAGGAGAGGTCTGCTGTGCCATGGGGTCGGGGGTCAAACCGGTGCAGTGGCTGCTGCTAGCTTCATAGTGCTGAGGCTTAACCCCTTGTGCCACCAGGGAGGCCCTAAACCAGAAGTTATTGAGTTGTTTCCACAGGTCGGTAATAGCTTCGAGCCAGTGGTGTGACTTTTGCTGCTATGTGGATGGGTCTTGGTGGGAGGAAGTCAAGGGAGAGCAGGCCCCCTCAGGTAGCCCCAGGTAACACTCCCATCCAGAAATGTATATTCATAAACATATATAAGGTCCTTTGCCATTAAGGTATTATAGTCACATGTCTTGGAATTAGGGTGTGGGCATCTTGGGCAGGCACATTGTTTTACCCTCCACAGGGGGCTACAAGAACCAAGTTATAATGAACAGTTCCAGCTCTTTGGGTGCTTGGGGCACTACACATTCTACCCCTGCTAAAATCTAGTATTATGCCAAAAGGTTTTTTTTTTTTGTTTTATTTTTTTATTTTTTGTTTGTTTCGTAGAAGAAATGTACACTTATTTATTGCAGGTAGCATGATCTTGCTCTAAAACACCAATGACCTGCATTGTGATTCTCTGATTGCCATAAATTCTACACAGTATCATTTTGCCTGTCAGATAACTGCAACACTGAGATGAACCAGGTTTATTGAATTTTATGGCAAATGCGGTTGGGGCACTTGGACCATAGTTGTGATCAACCAAAGGGCCTTTTCTTATTCTATGAACACTGGTAGGAATTGTATTTTGTTCTTCATGATAAGAGAAGCAAGATGCAATAATGTGGCTTAGACTTTGGTGGTGAGGCATGTACTGGATTGTACCCTACTCTTACAACTAAAAATATTTTTGTGGATGTGGTTGGTCGCTGAATTTTCACATAGTTTATATTCTACCCATTAGAGTACCTATTTCTCAGTGTGACTCCTGAATGCAAATCACCTCATGCTCACCCAGTCCAGTCAACGTAGTGCATAAATGTAAATGATCCATGCAGTGTGAGGTTCTGGAGGATGTCCACAGATATCTCTGAACTATTTTATAATGAAAGGTAAGAAAAATACCCCTTCTCTGGGACAAATAATATTAATTGTTTTCTATTCCATGTGAATACATTCTTTTTCCTTCTCTTGCAAAAAAATTATCTTTACTGAGGAAGTAAAAATAATACTGCTTGTCAAATCATGTGCCATAAACCACATACCTGAGCCCTACCAGCCTGTTTGAGCATAGATGGTATATTGGCCACTGAAACTATGGATAAAATTTGTTTTAACACTTGAATAAATTTGCAGTAGGTGCCAGCCATATGCTAAGTTCTAATTTAATTCTACAAGAGCTTTTTAATTATGGGGGTGGGGTGCAGATCATGGTGGTTCATGATGATACTTTGAAGCACCCCTGAACTCCTGCCTTGTATTCAAAGATCTGTGCAACATCTGGACATCATTCTTGTTTTGTGCAGTTACCTGAACAAATGACCAAAGATTCCTTGAGATAAGAGCTGTAAATCCTTATTATTTATACCCAGCATGATTCAGAACTCCTCTCCCTGAGTAGTTGGTGACGATTGAATGCATTGCATTGGTTTAAGGATCTGAAAACTGTCACAAGTGTGAAATCTCTATGAAGAGACACTATTTTTATTGGAGTGACGAGTTTCTGTCTCCAAGGCATCCATCATAGATTTCTTCTGCTATTGCAATTTGAGGATTCACACTTTTGTGTCCACTTCTTTCATACTTCAAGATACTGTATTTTATTAACTATCTCTACGAATTTCTACATATCAGATCATCTTGAAAGCATCCTGACCTTGGAGGCCATTGTAATAATTGTGATTCTTGCTTCTGGTGGTTAAATGTTGCCACCTCTTGTTTTCCCCATAGCCATCAGAAGGCCGAGTTCTTTTATAGAATTTTCTCTTTCTGTCAAACCTAGCTGTACAAGAGCCACAAATGAACTACTCATGATACCCCTCTCAACAGGGCATCACAGCCGTGGTAAATGATATATTTTAGCCTTACAGTGACAGCTCATCATTTGATGGGTGTCTCAGCTTCTGATGTGATGACTTATCTTTTGTAGCATGTCCATATCACTAAACCTTTAACTCCTTCTCTCCACATTTTCTATATGAACTTTAGCATTAAAGTTTTACTTGGTGTACCCACTGATTTTTCCATACTTTCAGCATTCATTTTAGTAGGGGATTTGCACTATCTTAAAGGTCCTTGCCAGTGTTTTCATTCAACTATTTTGGGAGGATGCACTCACCTAGACAACTTTTTCACTAATTTCACAAGCTAAGCCTATTGCTCAATGTCAATATCCAGTCCCATGTGTACTTCTCTGTTCTGTTTCATAACATGTATTTGTAGTGTTTATTTTTCCATGACCATTCGACTTACTTATCCCTTCCAATGTCCCAGGTGACATTATGATGGAAGTCATAATTGTTTATATGATTGGCGATTTGCATTTCATTATAAACTTTATACTAAACTTTCAAAATGTAATTGAGAATGAAAATATAATTCAAAATAAAACTACTTTACCTAGTTTCTATTGGCTGAATTATGTGCACCCAAAATTCATACAGTGAAGTCCTAACTTCTAGTACATCATAATATGACTGTGTTTGGAGAAAGGATCTTTAAAGAGGTAATAATAAAGAATTAAAATGAAATAGGGTCAACATGGGGACTCTAATCCAATGTGACTGTTGTCTTTAGAAGAAGAGAATATCTGAATACAGACAGGGAAGGCTGGATGAAGAAAAATGCACAAGAGGAGAAGAGGCTGCAGAAGAAACCGGCCTTGCTAGTTCCCTGATCATAGATTTGCAGCCTCCAGGATTGTGAGAAAATGCATTTCTGTTATTGAAGCTACCCAGTCTGTGATAATTTGTTTTGGCAGACTTAGAAAACTAATACATGGGGCCTCCCTGGTGGCGCAGCGGGTTAAGCGCAGTGCTATGGAGCTGTCGGCAACTGCGACATGAGTTCTAAGTCCAGCCGGGGAGATTCCCACATGGTGCAGCAGACCTCTCCTGCCTTGCCTGCTGCTCCCCTCAGCAGTGTCTTTTGGTCGATCTGCCTGATCTGCTCCCCACTCTGTCTTTGGTGAACCCTCTCGCCGCCCCCCGCCTCTGGTCTGTACCCCAGCTTGTGTGCATAAATAAATAACTCTTAAAAAAAAACTAATACAAGAGGGATAAAACATCCTAACTTAATCAGAATCTATTTCAATTGATTCAAAATATATTTTTTCTTTTGTTTTTGAATTAGAAGATATATTTGCTGCAACACGCTCTTTATTTGACTTAAGTGGCAGTTGGCAGAAGTGAGTGTAAATATTGTTTCTTATTCTTGGAGACTGTAATGAAGTTTTTTTCTTATCAGTGTATCATTTCACTTAAATTATGTCATTTTGAAGTAGGAAAGGAAGAATAGATAGATAGGGGCATTTAAAGATAACTAGGGACAAGAAGATGGAAAATATGAAATCTGTGTAATTGTGGAAGAAATTACTCAACAAAATAATTTCCCAACATATATAACAATATATATACAAAACAAGGATGGAATTGTACCTTACAAAACAGAAGATTTTTTTTGAGGTAATATTGATTTACAACAGCATATTTGATTTAGGGGTGCAGGATCACACCTTTTGGGACCTTTATAGTTCTCCCCCATAGTCCACTGGGAACATGAAAATAGAGGGTTTTTAAAAAATGTACATTAACTAGACTTTAATCTATAATACATTTATATTACACACACATATGTATAATATGTTCATGTGTCAGAATCATAAGAGTCCTGCAAAGGTAATGTGCTAAAGAAAATCAAATTAGAATTTAACCAAAATGTTGGATTCTAAAAATATACTAGCTCAATGGAATGTTTAGGGATTGCCTTTTTTTCTAGGTGTTTAACTTCTTTTATTTAAGTCATGCACACTAATAAAGCTTAATCTTTTAAAAACTCATTTTTAAATCTCATTTAGAGTTAGACTCTCCATTTTGCTTGTGAATCATGAAGCTTAATTATATAAACCTCTGAATACAGCACACAAGGGTTTCTCTTTCGACCATGTAAGAAGTAACTCAATCACAAAACAGAACATGTTCTTAAAGATATGCACTTTCAACTCTAAGTTAGAGGATTTTATTTGAAACCTCTCTCTATAGTGTCTCTAGTAAGTAGGAGATCTGTCCTGATTTGCAGTCCTAGAAGCCTCTCAGACTCAGAAGGTTCTAAATGAACCTGGTGATCCCTGTCTCCCTGTGAGAGTTCTCTTGGGCACCTGAGCAATCTCTAAACATTCCACTGAGCTAGTATATTTTTTTCTAATTTGATTTCCTTTAGCACATTACCTTTACAGGACTATTTTATGTGTGCATTACACAGACTAAATGATCATTCAAAGTGTCCTGAATACATCTTCTATATTTGATGAAAACCTGTCCAACTGTTCTTTTTTTCAGGTGTGACTATAACAAATGAATAAAGCCTAATTTTATTTGCATATATTTTCACTTTAAATATTTATCACAAAGTTCCCTTCTGAACAGATGATTTGGTCAAAATAATTTATATTAGAAGAATTGTCTCAGGGTTGTTAGTAGTCCATTCTGTATTTTAATATATCCATGGGTAATTTACTGGATGACACAGATGGAACAACCATCAGAATTTATGTATGTAAACTATACATCCATAAGCAAAACTTAAAATATATCACACAGAATCAAAAGATGCCAGCTTTATCTTTAAACAACTTAAAATACCAATAATTTTTCTTACAATCAACCATGAAAAACACATAAAAGTGTCAAGTGTGTTTCAATGGATAAAGAAAATCAAGATGTTTTGTTCTTGATTGTGATCTTTATAAAACGTATATCCTTATGGGCAGACAAGTAACCACATTTGTAAATAACATTTCAAAAGAATTACGTTTGGAATTGATGGTGTGTATTTGTATACAAGCTTTTATAATTTCACAAGTTTTGTGGGACCCACTCAATCCTAACTAATTGTGTGATTTCATGTGACTGTTAAGTTTGGACAAAAGAGACAGAAAGGTTTGTTTGTTTAAAGTTTAAGTAGTGGCTTCTAGATCTTGTCTTTTGATCTTAAGATCTTATCTTCCACAAGAGAGAGGAAAAAAACAACAACACTGTACCATTGATTCCCTTAATTAAATTTTCCCACCAAATACCCTTTAACAAGAGAAATACAATAACAATTATAGTTTCTCACAAAGGATTATAGAAATGGTAAAAGGGCCAGCTTGAAAACTCCTGTTTTTAATCTTCCAGAGAGAAACTGTACTCTTTCATTTCTGTTGTACTATAGTATAAGAAATCAATGACAGGTACATCTCTCTTTGGAATAACTTTTATAACCTTCTCTCAAAAAAAGTCTCTATTCTTGGCATGCCACCCACAGTTCACTGGCTTTGAACTAGTGATGTCCAATCTCCAGCCCAACTAGGTTGTTTCAGCTATCTCTCATGGAAGAATCCCCTGAGACTTCTTTGCTGAGATATTTCCAGCTGCTCTTCTCATAATAAAGATGATTTTTTAGAAGCCATCCATGTTACTTACCAAATGAAGTTCAGGTTTAGTTATTTTCTTTTCTAACATTTTCAAGATCATACAAGTTTACTAGCATATATTAAAAAAATAAAGAGTATTGCCTGTAACACCTTTTTCTAAAATCCTTGTGGTTTATTACTTCAGAATTCTCATGTAATTATGTATTGTATGTTTGTAAGTGAGAGAATTTCTATTCTAAAGAATTTCTATTTTAAAGTACTTTAAGTTAGGACTGCAATAAGTAATGCAATCGGGTCCTTCATTATTTGTCTTTAAGAAATAAGTAAAAATAATGTATAAAACATCTGATAAAGATGCACTTTTTCCTGCTACTATATTGCAAACTTCCCAGGACTTACTCTATTTTGCATTTTTAAATATTTAGTTAATTGACTAATTAATTATTGAGTATCTGCTCTTTCTCAAGCACTACATAATGGACTTAAGGTAGTAGCTACAAGAACTGTATAGAATCATGGACCTTGTAGTGCACATATTAATGGGAAGAAAAAGAAATCAATATAAAAATAAATTCAACACAAAGCATGAGAAGGTGAGGCATGCTAGGGGAAACTAAAGCTTAGTGAGATTTTGGTGTCCTCTAATCAGATGTATGTCACGTCACACCCACTGCCAAAGCAGCTATTACTCCTTTACCCTACACCACTGAGCCCCTCCCCCCTTTTTCCACTACCTCTATATACCACCTAGGAGTGGACTCATCCTGTATTTGTCATTCTCCTTCTGAGTTATTTCACTTAACATAATCCACTCCAGTCTTGTCCATGTTTTTGCAAATGGCAACAGTTCATCTTTTTAAAAGCTGAATAGTATTTCATTGTACATGTATATCACATCGTCTAAATATACATCTATGTCATTGAACACTTAATTGGGTCCAAACTTGGCTATTACAATAACGATGCAATGAACATAAGAGCAGATACCCCTTAAAATTAATGATTTTGTATGCTTCAGGTAAATCTAGGAAAGGAATTGCTGGACCATGTGGTATACCTATTTTTAATATTTTAAGAACTCTCCATATTATTTTCCATAGGGACTGGGCCAGCCTACATTCTCATCAACAGAGTACAATGGTTTCTTTTCTCTCACACCTTTGCCAACATTTGTTGTTTGTATTGTTTTTTCAAATGTGCCATTGTCATGGGAGTGATGTATAAAAGATAAAATATAATCACTAAGTTATGCTATGTTTTATGCTGTTTTCTATTTCCAGTATTCATTTATTCATTTATATCTGAGCTACTGAGTTCCTATATAATAATATTTCCCTGTAACAAGAACTTCTTTACTCATTTCTTACAGTAATATCTGCTGGTAACTAGTTTTATCAGCCTTGCTTATCTGAATTCTCTTTATTTCAACTTTAACTCCTTATATTAAAGATAATTTCTTTAGATATAGAATTCTAGCTGGAGAACATGTTGCAAACCACATAAAATTTTTTTATCCATTTTCATGTGTAGTCACTGTTTTTGATAATTTGTTGAAATTTTTAGCATGGCTAGTTTGTATATAATTTTTTTTTATACTTTGCATGTTTTCTTACATTTTAGATATTCAAAAGTTTGATTATAATTTGCCTGAGTGTGATTCTTTACATTTATCTTCTTTGGAGTTTTGGTTTTCTTGTATCTGTGAGTCCTTGCTTTCACCAAATTTTGGGAATTTGGAGACCATATTTGTTCAATAATTTCCTTCTCTTTCTCTCTTCCTTCCTTTGGGGAAACCAACTGCATTAATGTCACACTTGATTCTCAGGTAGCTGAGTTGCTTTATTTTTTCCAGCTTTTTTTCTAACTTCAGTTTGTATGATTTCTATTAGTCTAAATTCAAGTTCACTGACACTTCTGCTTTTAAATCCAGCCTATGAATTTTTCTTTTCAGATAATTTATGTTTGATTTTTGAGAATTCATTAGAATACTTGCTTATAGTTTACTTTTCATTTTTTCACAGGCTTACCATGTATTCTCAATTTTACTTCTTTTCATTTAAATTATTGAACATATTTATAATACATTTCTTAAAAGCCTAACCCAAAATTTAACATCTGTCTTATATTCCAGTCTATTTCCGTTAATTCTTTTATTCTTTTGGTGACGAAAGACATGTTTCTGTTTCTCTTGGCTACCCAATACATGTTTCTCTTTTCTAATGTCTAGTGATTGTGACTGCTATATTCTAAAATGTTTGGATTATGTTTCGTCCTTTAAAGCATGGTGTTTTGTTTTGGCAGACAGTTTAATGAATTATTGATCACTATGAGTGTTCATTTTAGGCTTTGTTTGGGTGGTTCTGTTTCAAGTTATTGCTTCGTTCTACTCTGTGATTGTATTCTGGAGACATGACCTTCCTGGAGTGTTAAATGCATACATGGAATCCATTCATTGTGTATTTCATGTGACAACAGTTTCCATTCTAGATAGGCCATAATGTAATACTTCCTAGCACTAAGTAACCTCTAATAACTTAATTTAGTTTCAAATCCCAGCAGCTGCTGTCTTCCATGTTTTTGAGTCTCACCCTGAGATTTCATAGCTCACTTTCAGACAAGAAACAGGGGGAATAGCATGCTCGCATACAAGTTTCTTCTGTATACAGCACTCTTTTCTACACTGCTGTTTCATAAACTTATTCACTTCAGAAATACTTAAGTCTTATTTTTGCCTGCTCCATTCATTGAGACTGCAACTTTTTGCTTGTTTCTCCTATTTTTGTCCTGTGGTCTAAAAAAAAAAGTCCCCTAGGAAGGAAATCAGGATGAATGTGGATTTCACTTCTGAGACAATTTCTCTTCTTTAAAATAAAATATTGCATTTTCTGTTGTGCATTAGTTAAAAACAATTGCCTAATGTATTTCCTTTTTTCCTAATTATTTATGAAGGGTACATAAATTTGATATGTAATGGTGTGTTTGCTAGAAATTAAATCCTATGCTTTTGAGAATAATGTATCCCACATTATCCCAACCTTAAGATTTACTCAGTTTGATTTCATTGAAGTTGTTGGAACCTGCTCTATGATCTTACTATGCAGACAACAGCATTTAAATTTTCATCTTGGACTTTTATATGATAGAAAATTATAATCATCATAGTCATTATAGCCATGATGCTCATCTCAGCTAACACTGTATATTTTGCATGTAGCATAATTTTTTTATTTATTTAGTACTTATGGTAATGTTGTGATTTTACAATAGTATATATGAGGAGACTTAGACAAAGAAACAACAAATGATTTGCTAAAAGTCACATACAGAGGATGCTTTAGAGTTAAGGTCTAATTGAGAAGTCCTACTTCTCACTCTTAACTACTGTATTTTACCCTCTCAAAAGACCAGCCATTTCTCTTGTGATCTCCAAAAGTATAATTTTCTTCACTTCCTGCTATGCTATACCACTCCATTCCACCCCCTCTACTCCAGAAAATACCTCAGGGTTAAACTGAGGTATGTAGAAAAGATAGAAAAAGTCAGGGTAAGAATTTTTGGTAGAAAGACTTGTAGTAGGTGAAGACTATTATTTTCTTTTTAGAAAATAACTTCTTATGATCAGAAATATTAATTTAACACTCAACTATACATTATTCTCATACTTCACATCAAAGAACTATGATTTATATTTCAGGACTCAATTCAGATTTCTCTTTTTGCTAAATACTCCCATTTCACATCTAATTTGGGTGGGATGCTCTTCTATTCTGTGTTAGGGTCTTTTTCACAGTATACTAGCCATGACACTCTACCACACACATTCATTTGCTTATGCAGTTTGGATTTCAGATTCACAACACTTGAACTTTGAAAGCTGGAACTTCTTGCTTTATCTCAAGAATAGAAGTAGCACAGCACTTAAAAATCCTTCAGAATTCACTTTTTAAATCATCATGTATGTCTTGCATAATCAAGAAGATTGAAACATGACTATTCATGATACAGCCAAGATTGAACTTCAAGAACAAGATGATTTCCACCCTTGTCATCACTCTCATAGGAATCCTTAGCCTGATTGCTATATGGTTAATTTTAACCAGTCTTTGGGAAGCAGGTCCCAATGTTTGCACCATAGAAGAGCAATTCGTATACCATTTGAAATAGTAATAGAATGGCCAGTTTCTTGATATTAACTGTAGATTGGAAGTATTATTATTTGTCAGAGGTAGAAATTGACTGAATTTTTCATATGGCTATTTATTATCTCAGTGATTTATTTTAGGGAATGAAAGTGATTTTATTATAAATAATATTACTGTTATAAGTAATATTAATTCTAATACAACACGTCTTAAATGTAAAAGAATCATTTCACAACATTTTATAATGGAAAGTCCATAACTAGCAAGAAAATACTTCTTTTTTTTCATATAAATGTACAATCAAAGTGTTAAAACAAGTGGCTAAAATTGTTTTAAAGGATGGCATAACCCTGGTCTCACATTTGGCAAAATATGAATGCTTTTAGGAAAATAATCCTACACCTAATTAATGTTCAGCTAAAAATAATGAGCTTTCCCCTCCACTCTACCTTTTTCTTTTTCTATGACTGCTCTCACTTAGTAAACTGTTTAGGTTGCCTCAGGACATAAAATCTGTCAAGAACATTATTGAGACATGGGGGAAGTTTGGTAGAATCTTCTCCGTCAGAATATATGACAACTAATTATAGTCCAGAACCTGGAAACCCCTGGGGAAGAAATGAAGTCTGAGTCTGCCCAGCGAAGATTGTTTGAGGCTATTTTTGATGGTGAGAGTATTTATGAGTTGTATTAATAATAGATGAACTAACGTTGTAACACTAAATTATGAAAACATTCTTATTTGACCACTAGGAAGTTGCTTGCTTGGCAACAATAATAAAAATAAAGTAGGCATTAAATAATAAATCGCTTCTTTAAAAGAAAGTTTTCATGGTATCTTTTAATATTCATAAAGTTGTTAACAAAGGTTTTTAAAGCTTTATACTGCAGCATTCTCTGAGAGATGAAGGAATATGTTTTCCTTAATTTAAGAGAAACTTTGTGATTTTTCTGTATAAGTATTGTGCTTTCTTGGTGCTATTCTCGGTGCCTTCTCTATTATTAAACAATATTATTTATAATAAAATAACACTATTAGTTTGTCTTTTATGATCTAATATTTAATAACTAGACAATGACTCTTGAGATCTCATTCTCTTTCCTGACAAAGGAGAGAAAAGGATTTTCTGGTTTCACTCTTGCACCTGCACGAAGAGTTTTCTCAGCCTAAATCTGCTGACTCGGGAGTGAATACACCGGAGACCCATTACTACTTTATTTTGATATATGAGAGATCAGGTAAACGCCCATATTCTGAGAGTCAGACAAACTTTGATGCTATAATGCCTACAATCTTATCAAATGCATCAAAACCTCTTTATAAAGCTTTGTTGTAAAACCAAAGGTGTGACACTTGGGGAGGAAGGTGATGGTGTCACTTTGGTGTGACAAAGTTTATTATATCCTTTGTCACCAGAACTTGGAGTGTGCATGAGAGCGAGAGCAGAAAAGATGCTTGTAGAATGGTAAAGATGCATCTTGTTTTCTCATTTGCTAGCTCTATATGTAAACTAAAAAGAGAGATAAGACAGATTCATTAGGGAACTGGACAGATAAATCGAGAACTATCTTTTTATTTTATGAACTAATAGCCTTGTGTGGACAATTCTAACAATAATTTTCACTATTAAGGTTGTGAGCAATTCTAAAGGAAAAAAGATGATTCCTTTATTTGCATTTAAATTGATTAACTGACGGTGCTTCTGCTGTTAAGATGAACTAGTAGGGACACACTGGAATGAAGAAATGCTTTGGGAACTCAGTAAACAAATTGAAGCTATTTAGCAAAGGAATGGGTTTAGAGTTTGAAGGCTACATAAAGATTTTTAAGCTTGTGTAAGTCCTATCTGTATTTCCGTAATTTGAGAACCTTCGCAATAATAGGCTCAAATATTACAATAGCACAGAAAAATAAACTAAAAATAGCATGAAAGTGTCGAATTCTAGGAGGATTGTGAGACTACTGAGGTTAAAGGGGCCAGAAAATTTAGCTCTGAGCTTCCTCGCAAACTGACAAGAGAATTGACCGGAAGATCTTATTAATAAATTTTAATTAGTGCCTCCCTGGTGGCGCAGTGGTTAAGCGCTGTGCTGTGGAGCTGTCGGCAGCAGTGACATGAGTTTGATGCCTGGCCAGGGAGATTCCCACATGGCGTGGCAGACCTCTCCTGCCTCGCCAGCTGCTCCCCTCAGCAGTGTGTTTTCGTTGATCTGCCTGTTCTGCTACCCATTCTGTCTCTGGTGAACTTTCTCGCTGCCCTATGCCTCTGGGCATACCCCAGAGGCATAGGGGCATACCCCAGAGGCATTTATGCATACCCCAGCTTGTATGCATAAATAAATAAATCTTTAAAACAAAACTTTGATTAATTCCCCAAATGAGAAATTTTATGTACTTATGAATACTAACATTATACTCAATCTTACAGATGTCAGTTATATCTCTCAGTGATAAAAATATGTCACATATTATTTTTTACTCCTTGAAAAACAGAATTAATTAAAATATAAAAAGTGATGTAATTTTTCAAATAGATTCATAGTAGTGTTGATGCTGTTTTGGTTATTGTTGTTCTTGTTTTTCCTCTCCTCTTCTTCCTCAGAGTTGCTTGTGGTGGAAAAATAATACGCATTTGATGTTAGAAAACAGCACACAAGATTACTAGATTATATATATAAAAAGAGAGGAAGAGATCAGATAGATACTGATATCTGTTTCTATGTAATGTAATATATAATATATAATTGTGTGTTTATGTATCATTTATAGTACATATATATGTATTTATATGCATATATAAAGTATTCATAAATATGTCTGTGGGTATGTGTGTATGTAACAAATACACAGATATATAAATTATAAATATATAAATTATATCATAATAAAAACAAGTTTAGTTTAGAAACTTATGCATAGGACATACTAACATTACCAAATGACTCATTATTTATCTTAAATTCAAATATAAGTTGAAGTTCTTTTTTAAATTTGACAAAGCTAAACATAAAGCACTTGCCTAAATGCCATAAGTTACACCTTTAAATCAGTTCGTGTTTGTAGGCTGATACACTTAAATTAGTCCTCTGAATTGCTTCTCTGTGTTGGCAGAAAAGAGAAAGCAAGTTTGGGAATTAAGAGCTAAGTAAATATTTCAAGCAGACATCAACTTAAGTGCAGCTTTTTTTAAATGCCTACTTAATCAGGATATGTTAATATTCCATCATTTTGTCTCCAACTAGCAAAAGGCTTGAGATTGAACATTTCTATATAAGTCAATTGCTTGGAACTTAGCACTTATACTTTTTTTTTTAAAGATTTATTTATTTATGCACACAGAAGCTGAGGTGTAGGCCAGAGGTCGGGGTGGGGGAGTGAGAGGATTCACCAGAGACAGAGTGGAAGCGGAACACAAGGACTGACTGGAATACACTGCTGAGGGGAGCAGCGATGAGACAGGAGAGGTCTGCTGAGCCATGCAGGTCACCTCCCTGACTGGTCATCAAATTCATGCTGCAGGGGCTGCTGATAGCTTCATAGTGCTGAGACTTAACACGTTGTGGCACCAGGGAGGCCCCCAACACTTCCACTTTTAAGGAAGACTATTCTATAAAACTACACTGGTCAATAGTGAGATCATTACTGGCTTAAAAAGGCCCTATTCTGTAGTATCTTGGTGTGCTGAACATGAATATAACCCTGAACAGTTTTTATAAGCTCTCGGTATGAAGATAATTCATATAAATTATTTTATATGTTTCACCGTGTAAATTTATCCATTAGGACTGCAACAACATCCTAAATCAGCCTAGAATGATGTAATATTGCATCACATTGCATAATACCGTCATGCACACATCATCCAGAGTTGATTGCATCATTTACTGATGCAATGTAATACTACTGCCAGGTGGCTGCTGAGGTAAGCTGATATCAGCAGTGCACTATATAAAGCCCTGTTGGAAAGGTTGAGCATTGAAAATATTTCAGACTTTGTGTGAGACAGTTTAAGCTACTGTTCCATAGAACCGTTATGATTTTATCCATTTAGGCACAATACAGAACAGTAATGCCTCAAAAGTGTGTTAATAGCGTGGACAATTTCTGCTATATTTGTAGGGAAGTGACATTTGCCAACCAGAAGAAAAGTATCACTTCTCAAGTGAAGAAGGCTTATCATTTTTACTTGGGATGCAAGGTTGATGACCAAGACAAGCCTTGGGCCCCGCATCTATGCTGTGCTACATGTACAACACAGCTTTCACAGTGGTTAAGTGGCATAAGACCATCAATTCTGTTTGAAGTCCCCATGGTGTGGAGAGAGCCAAGCAACCACATAAAAGACTATTACGTCTACTTGGTTCCTCCTCTTCCCAGCAGAATAACAAAGCAAAAGAAGTCAAGAATAGTCTACCCAAACATTCCATCTTCATTGAGACCAGTTACACATGGTGAGGGGACTTCTTATTCCAGAACCTCCGGCAGAATATTCTCTTGATTCATCTGATGAGGACAAAGGTGAGCCAAACTGTTCTCCTGTTCCAGCATGCAGTGATCCAGATTTTCACTGTGGTGCATCATCAATCCCACACAGACTAACACAGGAAGAACTAAATGACCTGGTTCATGATTTAGACTTAGCCAAGAACAAGGCAGAATTGCTAGGATCAAGACTCCAACAATGGAATCTTCTAGAAGAAGATGTCACAATTACTTTCTATCGAAAGCACCACCAGCAGTTGGAACCGTTCTTCAGAAAGGAAAGTTCTCTGGTATTCTGTTCTGATATTGAGGGCCTCATGAATGCCTTAGAAATCACTCATGACCTGCAAGAATGGAGACTATTTCTAGACTCTTCGAAACTGAGTCTTAAGGCTGTGCGTTTGCGCAATGGAAATCGTCTTCCATCTATTCTATTCCTGAAGAGCTGTACAAGAGACAAGCGAAGAAATCTAAGAAGTAGTCTATGACTTGATTTTTTACAGGTATTAACTGTAGGCCTATTACTATCAGCATGCATTTCGTGATGTAAACATCAATTTATTGCAGATTACAAAAAAAAAACAACCTAGAGCCAAAATTAGAATTTGACTGTCATATTCATGTTGAGCACATACAAATTGATAGGAAATGATTAATTTTATTTCAGTAACATGACTTTTGTAAAAATTTGTTGACCACTGTTATTAGTTCTCAGGCCATATCACCAAAAAAAAAAAAAAGAAAGAAAGAAAGAAAGAAAACTACTTGGCACAAAATATAGTCAAAATGCTTGTTAAAATACCTTTTGGAACATGAGTTAGAACTCAGAATGAAGTAGATACATTTTATTTTTCCTTCTGTGATACCGAGCAGGGAAGTTGAGTGGTTGGTTTCTCTATAGCATCTCTCACTTTTCCATCCTAGAAGGATTTTGACGTCCTGGCAGAATGTAGTATTCATATAATTATGGGTTTCGTAAGTTTATAATTAGTGTTTAAAGGTTGCTTTCTATTTTCCGGAAAATAAATCTTTTGGATCTGTTTTTAAAAATTATCCTATTACCTTGCGATATAATTTGCCTTAACAGATTATAATTTGTTTATCTCTACAGACTTATTACTGCATTTTCCCAAGCATTTACTGAGAGTTGTTGAGGAGGAAGAGTAGCAGAACACCACAAACATCACCTCCATTCTTGGGCAAATTTTGGAGTCAAGAACTATGCTAAGCATTGCTGTGGCTGCATTGCAAGTATTAATTTGTACAGCAGCCCTGTGAGTGAGATGCTATTTCCATTTTATTGGAAAACAATGTGAATGACAGAAAGATTATGCCAGTTTGCAGAGCTTGTAAGATGTGGAATTAGGATTTAAACTCACATTTTTCTGACTTTGAAGTGACTTTATTCATGGTCCTACTGCAGGGACCAACAATCCCATTGGTAGAGTAGTTGAGAACTGTAATAACTTAGCACATTAAACAATTTGTGCAAGCTGATAGAGTCACAAAATTTGATAGAAAATGTCTTCAATGTAACACGTTCTGTATCATGAATCTATGGAACATAAACATATCTTCTCTTTGTCTAACATTCTAGCTTTTTACCTTTTTGTATCTTTCTTGTGATACTAATATTAGAACTACAAGATTCTTATGTTATGTGGACAATGGAAACACCAAAATTTAAAATTTTAAAAAGCAGTAAAAGGCAAAGCAAGTTCTCAAATGTATACTCTTACCCCGAGTCCATTTTTTTCTTCAATACATTTTCCCCAAAATATTGTTTTATCAGCAGTATTTCATAATATATTTGTCTCAATAAAACTTTTTAATTGATCAATTTAAATTACATTTATATGGAAATTATACAATTCTGTAAGATATTTCTTCACCTAACCCAACACTGCAAAATCTTACAAAGCTTTCTAAGTTAATACTTGGTGTACCAAATATATTACAAGAGCTTGTCACATTCTGGAATTCCCCCACAATAATAGTGAAAACAATAAAAATATCAGATAAATATACAATTAGCATGCTTCAAATGATTACCACTTTCAGTGGTTATACTAAGACTTCTACATGAATTTTTATATTTCATCCCCCAAATAAGAGTGATAAAAATAAAGTGACTGGCTTTCACAAACTTATGTAGTAGTCTTGTACATTTAATAGTTTCACCGGTATATGACTCTCTCCTGCCCTCAAGTTTTAAGCAATTGTGTAAAAACAATAAATGTCACCAAAAAAGCAACAATATGGGAGCACTACAATATAAATGATCAAAAATGCACAGGGAGATAAGTGAATAAATGAGGCATTAACACAGGGCTACTGTCTCAGTGGAAAAACAACAGAAGAGGAGAGTTTACCTCATTAATCTGTTACTCACTCTGGAAATGATATTCACAAACATCTTAGAAACATGATGGAAATTTTAGAATGTCTTGTCCATCCTCCACAGATTACCATTTATCTTTTAATATTCTAATGTCATAGTTTCTTCTTTCAGAACCCACTCAAAAACAGTTCAGTGTAGTTACCAAGACCAGAAAAGGAATTGAAACTACCAGATCTTATACACTTCAACGAGTCCCACACAAAGATTAAAGTTCTGTCTTAAAAATTAACCATTGAAAGCTGATAACTATAAAGATGAGACATCCAGGGGGAAGGGGAAGGGGGGAGTGAGAACAAATGGGGAAGGAGGAGGGTAGGCTATGGCAGTGGACTGTGGGTGCTTTGGCGGTGAGTGCTCTATGGTGTTTTTCATACCAGGATGGGCCACTTCAGAGAGCAACTCTGGCTTTTTTCCCTAAACGAGAACATTTCACCAACCATGGGGTGGTTAAGGGAGTGATATAGAAGAGAGATCTACTGGCTCGTAGTTAATGTAAATTTACAAAGCATGATTTGTCCTATCCTTGTGATGATTCAATGGAAGGTCTTGGTTAGGGGAGTGACAGGCTGGATTTTCATTTTATAATAGATCACTCTGTTGATTCTGCAGAAGATGTATTTGAGGAGAAAAATATTAAGGAGCAAGAAAACTAGTGACAAGGGTATTCGTTACTGTAGGCCTGTGTATTAGATTTCAGCCACTTGTTTGCTTTAAAGGACCCAGTTGTACATATTTTATCATTGTAGGTTATGTGGTCTCTGCCATATTATTCAAATCTACCTCAGTGGACAAAATGAATGAGTGTGTCAGTGTTCTGATAAAATTTTATTCGTGAAAATTGTGGGAGCCTTGGCTTGGGTATAGCAAGGCAACATGTCTAAAGAGGTGTGATTCTATGACTCTGAATAACCACATACAGTATTGTCACTCAATAAAAATCAGGAAAATCATGTATTTTAAGTGTCGTATTACATTATTTTCATTTTTAATCACTAAAAACTTAAAAATATTATTTCCTTGTGACCACATAAAACCAGGTGGCAGACTGATGGCAGTCCAAATGCCATAGATTTTTGATAACTGGCCAATAGCCAATACCATTCATTTATTTTAGAGGAGAGAAACATTATATGTATATATATATATAGAGAGAGAGAGACAGAGAGAGAGACAGAGAGAGACAGAGACAGAGACAGAGACAGAGAGAGAGAAATAGAAAGCTTTGATTCACTGGTTGGAAAAAAAAACAACTTTGATTTCAGAATCTCCTAGACAAGTACTTGTCAAGTAGTATAAACACAAGTATTTGTTTAATTAAATAAAATATCTCAATTTTTTAAAGAATGAAAGAAAATGTATTGGTGACAATATATTCTGGTGAGAAAGGAGACAAGAACAGATGTCATATCTTTTAAGGTTTTGTGACTTAAGATAATGTTCTGCCTATTATGGCCATTCCAACAAAGGAGACTCAGAGAGCAGAGGCACACCATGCTGGTCTTTATTGCTGCTTGGATGGTGATTCTATTCAGACCTTAGCATTAGTTAAGCATTGATTAGAATTATTCACTTAACCACCAAACTACCTAGACTTTCTTTTTTATTTAAGATTTAATTATTTTGTGTAGGAGAACTGGGGTGCAGGCCAGAAGTATGGGGAGGGGGAGTGGATTCACCAGAGACAGAGTGGAGAGCAGAACAGGCAGATTTACTGAAACACACTGCTGAGGGGAGCAGCGGGTGAGACATGAGAGGTCTGCTGCTTCTAATTTAAAAAATGGCATAAGTGAATCCTACAGTCTGATTGGGTCAATTCCTTTCTGGCCTAGTTTTATGAATTAGAATTTCTTCTGCTTACTAGCAATATTACATAAAACATTATAATATTTCAACAAACCAAGGTTACCCAGGTTAATAAGAACATTGTCCCCAAGCATCATTGAATACATTGCTTATAAAATTTGAGTGATTAAAATATTCATGATTAAAAGTAGGATGAATATGACATTATCATTGCATTAGTGCTTTGTACATACATTATTTTGGAGCAATCTCCAGTGCTATTGTTTCTTTAATTTACTGGATATTTATTATTTTTAATTTCCATTCTGGCCTGATTTCTTATTTTTTCTTTTCTTTTGTATGATTCTTTTTTCTTTTTATACACAAAGATTTTTTAATCTGTTTCTGCCAATTCATTAGAATAATTTGTTTAATGGCTAAAACCAGAAGCAACAATAATATAAAACTGAGGATAATCTTCTTTTACAACTGAAACACAGTAGAATAAACAAAATACAGGTTTGGAAGCATTCAGATCTAGTTTGTGTCCTGATTCTCTTAACTCCTTTATTTCTAAAATTTTAGTTTACTAATGAGTTGTTATTCTGGTTAAAGTAGAGTGGTTCTCTCATTAATTAATATCTTTTTATTTTTTCAGTACATTTATTGAATGCCCATTATAAAGAATGCTTTTTCTTCCATTCAGTAATGAATAAATATTCTAAAGCATGAGATTTGTCCTTAAGAAACTAAGAAGGAGTAGATGCTACTTGCATATTTATGTGTGCACATCTGTACATGACACAGGGTAATATAAAATGGAAATAAGCATGCCTGAAAAGACAAAGAAATATTGATCATGCCCATATTTGAGTAAATAACCGAGAATGAACTTTTGAGAGAAATAGCATTTTATCTTGACCTTCAAGGATAGCATTCATAAAGAGCGATTAGAAGGGGAAGAGAGGTGAAATTTATTTATTCTAGGATTCTAGGCAAGTAGTTTATCTAAATGGTGAAGTTCAAAAAAATAGATGCTATAAGGTAGTACGAATTTATTTTCTAGAGGTTCAAATACCATTTATTGAGGTTAATCTTGGAGTTATGATGTAGAAAGTGAAAAACTCTTAACCACTGAGACATGAGAATGATAAATTTCACCAGTTCTATCTTTAATCTTCCTCTACTCAAATATAATGATGACAATAATAATATCAACACAATAGCAACAGTTAATATTTTTATTGCTCTCTGTGGCAGACTTGGCTAGTAAACAATAAATAAAGGAATAACCCTGTAAGTACTCTAATTGCTCTTATTTATAGAGGAATAACTGGAAGCACAGAGATACTTAGCATTTTGCTCATAATAACAAAGCTTCAAGCAAGTAGAACCAGGATTCAAACGTCCATATTTCAACCTCTTCAGTATCTCAACAAGGATAGAAATGGGAAAATAAGAGATATTCTTTGATCGTGAAAATATGTCCAAGAACTAAGTCACCAACTTTCTTTATGCTATTTATGATAATCACAGCCAGAAACCTGAGAGTTGGTAACAATACTTTATTCCTTCCAGTATTATCTATTCTAAATTTTCATATCATTCCTTAAAATTGCCTGTATTCCATCTCTACTATGATGGCATTACATCAGTTCCTGATTACCTCTTGTCTGATAAGTATCTATTGTCCCAGGTTCCAGTTTTCCCTCATCTCCTAGCCATCTACCACTCTGTAGTACGAGTCATCTTACTAAAATACTATTCAATATGAACTCCCTTGCAAAGATTCTTGTCCCTCTTATCCCACAGAATGAAGTTAAATTCCTCCTACCATAGAAAGCACACCTAATGCACAGGGCTCCTTTTGGCTAAATTCCAAACTCCAGTCATATGTAGGGACCAGCATGTAGTTTTCCCAAAATGCTATAAATGCAGTTTATCTCTAGTGAGCCAAGTTCTCTCATTTCACCAGTCTTTATTTTTTATTTTTTTAAAGATTTATTTATTTATGCCTACAAGACCTGGGTGTAGGCCAGAGGTGCAGGGGTGGGGTGGGTGAGAGGACTCACCAGAGACAGAGTAGGGAGCAGAACAGGTAGATCCACTGAAGTACACTGCTGAGGGGAGCAGCGGGCGAGACAGGAGAGGTCTGCTGCGCCATGTGGGAATCTCCCTGGCTGGGGATTGAACTCGTGCTGCAGTGGCTGCAGATAGCTTCATCGGCTGAGACTTAACCCCTTGTGCCACCAGGGAGGCCCTTGCCAGTCTTTACAGTTTGCATGCTTTTCTGTGAATTCACTTGGTGAACTCTCACTTTTACTTGAAGATTCACACCAGGTTGATCTCTTTTATGAACACATCCTGAACCCTTTAGTCAAAACCCATTTGTCTATTTGCAAACATAGAATTTTATACTGACTTTAAATGGACCACTACAATTCTCCAAATACTATTTCACTTAAACCATATATGGAAGACATTTGGGTCATACTCTGTCTTTTACTAGTAGTATATGCAGGAGCCTAGCACAGAACCTGGCAGCCAGTGGGAAATGAATAAACAAAACATGAATTAATACTAAGGGTTGTAGACCTGATCAGGAGACCCTGGCTATAGCAGTCTATGCCCCCTATAAAGGGGTGGGGGGAAGAAGTACAATTGAAGGAAAAAATAAAACACTCAAGCCTCAAGTCTTTCTGCTGTCTAATTAATGGTGTCATTTAATTATATCAAGGGTCAAAGAGGCCATATAAGATAAAGGTTTTATATTATGTTTATGTAAATGTCTGAGCTTTAATCTAATACATGAAAGGGGGAAAGCCTGAATTTAAGTAGTTGCGAATTGTCACACACAGCTGTTCTCTGCTCCCCAAAGATGCCTGGAAAGCCAGATTTGAGGAGGTGGGGTGGGAGGCAGAGCACGCCAAAGACAAGGAAATAGGGAGCGGGGGCGACGTGAGAGAAATTCAGAAGGGCAGACAAGAAAATGCAAGATAATTAGCTGCCATGATTAAAAGGTTTCTTTTTTCAAATCACTCTTCAATCTAATTCATACCATGTGAAATGTTAAGATCTATTTCTAGGCTGAGTAGAACAAAATTTTGATAAATAATTATCTTCCTACTTTTTCTCCATAAAAATATTACGACAGATTCATTTAATTATCTTAACCAAGCATGACAGGGTGCTGGCTGGGCTCTGACAGATTACCACCTCCTGCCCGACCTAAGGTCTGGCCTTGAGCCTCATGTATGAACACCTGCGGGCAGAAGCCAGCCCGGCCCTCCAGTTCACAGCGCAGTGCTGAGTGTCACGCGGCTCATTTTGTATGTGCAAGCTCTGCTCCTCCCTGAGGGAATGGGATTCTGACAGGCACTTTATCTCAACACATTGAGTCTCATATGAAATTGTCACTTTCACTTGCCGCCTTGCTAGTTAGTTCAATAGTATGATGGGATACACAGAGCAAGATTTTATATTGAAGCCACATCAGGAGCCTTGTTTTAGGGGAAGTATCCTGCTTTACACACATTCCCACAGAACAGAAGTCAAGGACGACAGGAGAAGAGCAGCGAGGCTGGGCCAATTCACAGTCAGATGAACGTGTTGTATTTGTCCGACTCTGTGTTTCCATATATATTGTCTCTGTGCATCGCCACAAATGCTCAAACAAGATAGTCACATGCTTCACTTATCAGAAAAATGAAATATCAGTGAATAGCTGAGACAGATGTATTCCTTTCTAGGTGCATTCCTCTTTGTGTGGTAATCCAACTTTTAAGTGTTTGTGAAAGTGCTAATAGACATGTGTTGGTGATAAAAAGAATTTCAAAAGACTAGTGCAGAAAATCCAATCAGGAATAACATTCCAATTTGTGTAATTGGGGAACTATGCATTAGCAGGTATGCCACTATAGGTTGACCAAAGTGACAGTTTATTTAATGATCGTGTCCTCTTGGCAGTTGCTATAGCCTGTACTTCAGTGATTAGGATGTGACAGAAGTGGGAATTTTTCACTGTTTGGAAACAGGTGTAGAAAGCATCTGAGTGGCAAGGTTTGAACACCACCAGCTGACACAGGTGGGTGTGGCATTTATCTCTTCTAATTTCCATAATTGTTCCTCTTTCTCTTATGTTGGAAAGTATTTGTTATATTTGTTACGGACTGCTCATACTTACTCCTGATTTCCATTAAAATTACAGTAAGCAGATGAATGAAGGGATAAAGCCACAAGGACAAAGAGAACTGAAAGGAAAGACATGAGCACATTTTGAAAGACACAACAAATAAATAAAAGGGAAGTGGGGCCTCCCTGGTGGCGCAGCGGTTAAGCTCTGCGCTGTGGAGCTGTTGGCAGCAGCAACTCGAGTTCGACGCCCAGCCTGGGAGAATCCCACATGGTGCGGCAGACCTCTCCTGCCTCGCCCGCTGCTCCCCTCAGCAGTGTATTTCTGATCTGCCTGTGCTGCTCCCCACTCTGTCTCTGGTGAAGCCTCTCACCACTCCACACCTCTGGCCTGTACCCCAGCTGTATGTATAAATAAATTAAAAATATATATATTTAAAAAAAAAAAGGCAAGTGACCTTATACAGAGATTACATAATCAGTAGAGGGAGGCCTGGAAGCAGAAAGATTAGGGTCAAACAGCTCCAGAAAGGAATGGAAAACTGGAGGCTCCATTAAACTCAGAAATGTGTGGAGCAGAGGACTAAAAAACAGGATTCTTTCAAAGTATTTGAAAAGTGTTGGGACCCCACAATCCACACACCCACAGGGAATCTTGACGATTCCCTGATTACCCACATCATTCCTTCCAATAATGGTAAACATTAGGTTGACTTACTGGTGAAATTAAGCTGGACATACTTTGGCTAAGAGATTCAATAGAAATCTCTGTATTGACAAGTGAGACCTCCCTCACACAGTTTCCCAATTTCAAAAACAACACTACTTGGCAAAGGATTGAGTGACTTTTCCCTGATGAAACTCCCTGTTCCAAATAAAGTACTTATATAGAGTGAGGCCTGGTGGACAGCCAGAAATAAAATCACTAATCTTCCTCTAGATTGATGTGTACAAGTGAACTAACTCTACATGCACATGGAGATTCTAATTAGCATTGCTTTTCCTAAAGCTTTAATATGTTGACAACCAAGAATCAAAAGATATTGGACGAAGGGAACATAAAATGAAACAGACCACAAAACTTAAAAAGTGCAAATTAAGATAAAATATTATAACCACTAACATGTTATCATATTTTGTATAAACCATAAAATAAAAAGCAAATAGAAAAGGCATTTGAGGAAAGAGGGCTAATTGAAAGAGAAGAAAAATAAAACTATATATATATATATATACATATATATATGTTTACATTATAGACTACAGAGAAATAAGAGAGATCATTACAATCATTAAAGAAATAAAAAAGAACACACACACACACACACACACACTCACACACACAGAGACCTAGAAAGATCTCTGACACACAAAATAGAAGAAAGTTTAAAAACAATCAATAACATAGTTGAGAGATAACAGTTTATAATATCTCCCAGGTTTTTAAAAAAACAACAACAACTTGGGGCTCCCTGGTGGCCTAGGTGTTAAGTCTCAGAGCTACCACCATGAAGGCCCACTGCTATGGCCTGAGTTCGATCCCCGGCCAGAGAGCTAACCCACATGGTGCAGCAGACCTTTCCTGTTTCACTCACTTCTCCTCTCAGCAGTGTATTTCAGTGGATCTGCCTGTTCTGTTCTCCACTCTGTCTCTTATGAATCCTCTCACCCCTCCCATACTTCTGGCCTGCACCCCAGTTCTTCTACTCAAAATAAGTAAAAATATTACAAAACTAAAAATATTTTTAAAAAATTAAAAAAAAAACACAAAAAAAAGGAAAATAAGACTTTTAGAGCATTAGGCTAGAAAATCCTAATATCAAAATAATAGACATTCAGAAATATATACTGAAAATGGATTTGAACATTATTAAAAACTCTCTCATGATTAGATGTCATGAAGTTATAGGTTTTCATGACCCAAATCCAGCCAAATAGATGACAAAAGACCCAGGCCTAGGTCCTAGCCAAGCTTCTTTCTTTGTGTTTATACACATGACAGGTCACTTTGGTTAACAGAATTGCATGGGATTTCTTAATGAGGCTCTGCTTCATTTCACATCATTTCAGACCAAAAATTCTATAGCCAGGGAAGCTATTAATGAAAACATATTTTTATCTACATAAGTTTTCAATGCTTTTATTTCTCAAGTCCTCCTGCTGAGGAAGAGATATAGAAGTCAGTTGCTTCCCGCTGATAAGGTCTAGGCCAAGAAAAAGAAATGTGGGATGAAGAAAAGAGATCTTTCAGTACAGAGAAGAGGTGAAGGAAATACCCTGAAGTGATGAGTACAGTCACACAGGATGAAAGAAGCTTCATTTCAGATAAAGCAACCACTCCAGACTGGAGCATGCAGTAGAAAATGACTGGAAAATAAATTCAACAGAATCATACAATCGTAGTTCTTTACACGTTGAACTGCAAGGGTTACATGGTCACCGACTCTTCATCTAACAAAAAATATTGATATAAAGGGGAATATTGGGGCTTGCATACAAAGCTGAGTTGTATGAGAAACTAATCATGCAAACTGAGAAATCAAAGTCATCTAAACGCACAATGGAGCAATGCAGAATCTGTTCCTTTATAAGCATTGCAAAACATTTCGAACTATCCAGCATTACATAAATATTAAACTAATTGAGAAATTAAAATGAATTGAAAAATGTTTAGTGATTTAATGTTCAGCAAGTTAAAATAACGTTGAAGATAACATATACCTAAATATGCTAAAATATTTATTTTATCTTCCAAATACTGTTTCAAATCATGTACCTGTATATATTTATCTCATTTTTAATTCAATAATAATCTGAAGTGTATGTTACTATATCTATTTTGTCAACAAGTAAATGGAAGAATAAGGAATTTGATTGGCTTCTTAAAATTTAAATATTTTCCAAGCATCAGAGTTGTTATTCATAGCATGTTAAACCTTAATAGAATTCTAATGTGGGATGGCAATTATTCTTGGTGGTGTAGAATGAATGAGTAAACAGCTGAGAAGTTCTTCCTAAAATTGACTTTTAACTTGACTGTTGAACTCCTACCTCAGAGCGAGGTCTCCTTTTGCTTGAACATTAATAACTAGCAAATTCATTCTTATAAATAAAAAAGAACAATAAATTATTGACAAGGATAATGACATTATTGTATAGTTATGTTAAATAGTCATTTTAATTTACATGCAATGCACCCTCTGCTTTCTTATATCACAAACAGACAACATTCTCAACAAACAAATATGATTTTCTAAATCTTCTCTGCTACTACTTTTGACCATCATTTGAAAGTTTAACAAGCATGCTTTGTAAGTTAATTCTTTATAAGTGTCTTTTGAGCCATGCCTTATGAAATTATTAATTTGCTCCACTAATTGTCTTACTTTCCTTTTTCACAAGATTGGAAAAACTACTATACTCTATTGAATACTATTAAGTTAGATGACTTTTCTCCAAACAAATAAAATACATAGCTTAAGCTGTTTTATTATCTGTAAAACACCCATTTCAAGGAAGGCCAGCTGTGATGGATCATCAGCATCTTAGAGAGAAGGGAGTGCTTGGCCACACCCATGCTATCCACTGGTTGTATTTCCTTGCAGCACAGTTCGCCTTTCACTTTGGAAGGGAATTCAATCTGCTAAAAGCCAACCTCCAAAATAAAGCAAGGGTGTGACAGGAATGGCTTCAAAGGATTTGAATTCAATGTCTTACTGTAATGTCATAACTGTGCTGCAGTTATGCTATTCTTGTTCACATTACATTTCCAGATACTAAGGCACACAATGCAACATCGCGAAGGCTACTCAACTGGTAAGGTACTCTGGCTCGGAGTTTGAGCCCTCAAGCCCTCACAGGAAAGGTGAAATAGTACATATGCTTTCGTATTTTGGTACCCGACTTGTAAATTGAGTGACCTGAACAAAATTCTTTGACTCTTTGGGCCTTCATTTCTTCATCTGCAAAACTGGGATAATAATGATACTTTAGAGGACTGAATGACAATGTATGTGTGAACGATTTATAAACCCTTAAATCATGTCAAATACTATTTACTTTTGAGGAGGGAAGCAAATTCAGAGGACTGACATTTTTCTAGACACTGGTTACAAACGAAACCATAAACTGGCAGAAGCAGCAGGATCAAGTTTATAACTTCTGACCCCTGTAATTTTACAGAGCTGAACTTAAGACTACTTTTAAATTAGGACAATTGAATGACAGCGTGTTGTGCAGTGGGGATTACAGAGTGTGGTAAGACACATCAATAAACTCACCTTTGAGTAACAGAAGTTGAGAACTTGGAGAGTCAATGAGATTTTCAGGTTTAATAGGACAAATGTAATTAACTGAATATTAAGTCTTCTTTCCCACAGGAATGCAGTGGAAATTGGCCTTTGACAGAATAGCATAATTCAGTCAATAATCACATTGAAGGTGTGAGTATAATTCAAAAATGAAGGCTGCAGTGAGATTCACCAGAGAATGTTCAGTCCTGCATGCTGCACTTACTCTGTTGACCTGAACATTGCAAGTATGATTTTTTTCCTAATTCACAAAATTCTTAAACTTAGCAATTACAGGTTTTGAAGGTCCTAGATGACTATAAACCTTATAATGAAATACAACTTTTTCAAGGTCAGAAAGAAAATTTATGTTCCAAGATCACTCACTGCCAACTAAATTTTAAGTACAAAAAATTGAAAATAGCAAGTACAACTTGAATAGAGAATTTAATCACTGAAATTCTTATTTACTTAGTTAATTAGCAGCTGGCACATCAAATAATACATGATGCCAATTGTGGTACAAAACAGAACATTGAAAAATAACTTATGAGTAGGTAGGAAAAGCTTTTTATGTAATTAAAGATCAGTAAAATCCTGCAATTCGATTGGAATTCAAAACATGTCAATTAAATCTGATTTAAGCAAATAATTATGTCAACTCTTCAAGGATCATGATCATCAATGGAGATTTCTTGCACTTCAACTACTAAAACCTTCAACTGACAACTAAGCAAAGAAAAAATAATTAGTGTGAAATTTCAGTGTTTCATTGTTGGCTCATTATTTGTTGAGTTCAATATCCATAAACAAGAAATTCCATTTCATATACTTTTTCTTAACTTTGCTTCTTTGATTTCTTACTATTTATATATATGGTTAAAATTCTTAAGAACGAAGAAAATGAAAAGCTACTATGCACAAAATCAAAGTTAATCTCTATTTTCTTAAGATCTTGTGAATGCTGGTCTTACTAGGCTTTACACACAATGAAATGTTGCACATGCAAAAGTAAAAGAAAAAAAAAGAGAAAGAGAGAAAGAAAGAAAAAAGAGAAATAGGAACAGATGGGAAAGAAACTATGCTTAACAGGCTTTCAGGGAGAGGCTAGAAGCCATAAGTATGACAAAATCTGCAGAAAAAATATGGCAACTTATGAAATTGTGTCCTAATGCATGACACCTGACTTCACAGTCAAGTGGACATTTAGGAGACATATTAGAACATCTTTATTCGAATTTTCTATTTTCAATTTTTATATATACATATATATATTTATACATTGACATATACTCACACTAAATATATTATTTTCACAATATTGTGGCAATTATCAATTTATTTCCTTTGAGTTGCAAGTTTACCCTTCATTGCCAGCTATGGAAAACAGAGCTGAACTCTAGATATTTTCTCTTTGGCAGCTGGAACATGTTAACCTTTGTCAGGAGATGTGATTTCAGAAATACTTCAAGAGAAAGGGATTTTTCTTCCTGCTTTCAGTATGCTCTATCAGCAGGCTCTTCTAGGGCAAGACTTTTTCAGAAGTGGATTCCTTCAGCAAGGGTGAATTTCCCACCATTACATTTATGTAGAATGACAAATTCCCCAGCACTGGGGTCCTGCAGAAAATTATGGACAGCTCAAAACCAGCAATGAGCTTCTCCTCATACCACTTTCAGGCAATTGTGCTTGTGAGCATCATCCCCTTACACCCTAAGGGGTGGATTCCAGCAAGTTCCATGATCATAGTACATCAGTGACTTTCCTGCCATTCAGTGCCTCACAAACATGCACCCTCAAGTAACAGCGGATTTGCCATTGGACTTTGCACACTATATATTTATGGTAGTTATCAGTCTACTTATAATCAGAAATTTATGTTTTTGTGATCAGAAAATAATGTTATGAGATATTTTAAAATATAGATGTTGTATATGGCTCAGCTTTTCTTCTACTTAAATAATATTTCCCTATTTGAATCAAATAATTGCAGCATGTTTATTGTGCTTACAAAGACCTATGCTCAACCAGCCTATGTTTTCCGGATAACATAGGAATATTTTAAAGTTACAATTTTGCTGTAACTATGAAGAGTCTTTTTTTTTATAGTTTATTGTTCAAGTCACCAATTTGGTGACTGAGTAGCTACATAGTCAAGTATAAATTAGCAAAGAAAGTGTTATTTTTTATAAATGTAGTGGGGAATTAATTAAATAATTAAAATAAATGCACATTGAATGCTTCATCAATGAAAATAATAAAATTTCCAGCAACCTCCAAAAAAGAAAGTTGGGAGAGAAGAGGAAAGAGAAGCAGAGTCACAGAGAGACAGAAAGAGAAAATAAGGCCACTGAGAAAAATTATACTGAACATTCTCTGCTTCCTATTCTACTTCAAGCAGTTTTTCTGAAAGCAATGGCCCAGAGCTGAAAACTCGATTTTTGCTGTTGTGATCAAAACCCAGTTGCCCGATACTGACAATGTCTTCTGTGCTAGAAACACATTTAAATGATAATAAAACAGCAGTATTGAAGACGTTCCAGCTCATATTCATTTGACAATGAGGAAATATAGTGTGCTTTGATTGTAATTGCTGTCAGACATTGAAATGGTCCTTCTCCACATATTTATTCTAAATTTATTTTCTCTGTAACTTGTAATGGTGTCACTAGCCAGTGAACAATCAGAAAACAACAGGAAATATTTTAGTTAAATTGAGAGTCTTTCATGTTGGAAATGTTATTTCTAAAAATATAGTTATGCCACAGCCTGATTTATGGTGGTGCTGCTAGTTATTTACTGTGTCATCATGATATAACTCTGTTGTATTTTTGTGATTTACTAAGTGCTTTATGTAAAATTCTGGGTGGTGATTTAACACAGCTCTCTAAATAATTCCTCTCTTCTCCATGGCTTCTGATGCTGACTCTGATTTATGATGTCAGACTGAAGATGAGAGGCTTCCATATAAAAAGGATCTTTTCTGAGTGGAATTCTTTCTATGGCAGTTATACTAGACATTGAAGGGTTCTCATTTAGGAGCTAAACTGCCAACAGGTATGGCTAGAGACTGCATGTGGAATGACTGGTCTCCATGGATGTCAAAATCCCATCCAATTTGCCACAGCCAAGACACCACTGAAGCCTGCTGGACTTCCCATTCATCTTGAGAAGAGCACCAACCAAATTTGGAAGAAAGAAACAAGTCTCTGCCAGGTAATAAATCAGGTTGAAATTCTTGTTTGTTCCCTTTTCTTCATCCAAAAAATCCAAATGATCATGCAGGTACATTTGCTAGCTTTGAAATAACATGATTCATTGGTGTGCTATATCTTATTTGATATTTCGGAGACTGTGGATAGTAAATCAAATTCTTTATCACACCAGCATATTTAACAAATATCAATTGTTTTGTCTATGTCTAATGGCAATATTAAAAGGACAGTCACTAATCATCAGTTAATGTAATCAATCTGGGTGATATGGGTCATGACTAATTGAAACCTTAATTGTAATTGATAATAATGCTATTATCCAATTGGCTGTGTGACATTAGTTATCATGTCTGCCCAACTAAAAATATTGTGCCATTTTAGACCTATTTAATGTTGCATATTGTAAAACATTGTCAAAATCATTCACTAATGAAATATTTTAAATGGTAATATACTAATCATGAAATTACTTCTTTTTAAATTTTAAAGGCCATTAATCAGAAATTAGATTGAGTGTTATCTAATTTCTTACCCTTGGGAACAAGCATACAAAGCTATAATCACTTAGAATATGTAAGTGCACATTTAAATAAATATTTTTGTATCTCTGTTATCTACAGTTCTTAGAAAATAAATGTATCTTTCAGCTTGACTTGACAGAAAGACCCAGTCAGAATGAATCTTGAGGTTGTTCTAGCTGTATGTTTTCCAATACATGTTAACTTGTCTTGCTAGTGAATTTTATAGCACCATCAAGTAGTCAATATTATTGAATATAACTTCTGAATATTCAGATTTACCATCAGAGTAAATGAAGCATGTTTAAAAACATCTTCTGTACAAATATACACTTTTTTTTTCTTTTTATAGAAATAGAATTCTAGAAATTAAGCCATTCACTTTTGTATATTTGTAAAGGGCAAGATTATTTTAATAATCTATATGTATAAGTTCATATATATAACTTTTGTCTACTTCTTGTTCTTATAACTCTTTTTTCCAGTTTTATTTTTTTCTACTTTTCCACCCAACTACTGTTCTCTGCTGTTCCTCAGCCTCTGTTTTAATGCTGGAAACAGATTTTCTACCTTGATGAATGAGCTCTGCCAGAGCTTATATACTTTGATGCCCTAGCACCTCTTGGAGTCATAATGAGAACTGCTTCTTCCTAATAGGTATTGCTGTTAACTCTGGTGAGAAAACGGATTTTACAAGATGATTTATTGACTACAGAAAATGATTCCCAAACTGATTTGCTGGCTGACAAATAACAATAATATTACCAGTTGGTATTAAACTTATATAAATGGAAAGTTAATATAGAAAACTGATTTTTTAAAAAACGTATTTCTGTGCTGACATATCTAAAATGAAAAGATCTAAGTTCTGTATCTGAATGGCTCCCAGGCTTGAAAATCAACTGCATGTATAAAGAGTAGCCAGTGATGGGTGGCTGTGATAGCTCAGAGATAACCTGGAAAGAATAATTATCCTCAGACCTATCCAATTCCTTGGCATGGTTTTTCTCATCCTAACATTCTTCAAACTTTGTGTTCTTATGCCTCCAAAGAGGCATTTTCTTTATCAGAATACAACATGAAAGACCACATACTCATCTATTAAATAGTTTGAACCACAGTCTGGACTATAGAAATACAACAAAACCAGATCATATTCAGCATTTTCTAGGGAGATATATCTCTCTGTGAAGGTGAAAGGGAAATAAGTTAAAATATGAGCTGCATGATGTAGGGTGGGTGAGTGTGTTCTACTGTTATACTCAATTCTAGCAAGAGAGCAATGAGACAAGGCATCTATAGTTCTAGATCTGGATATATTTGTAGATGTAAACTGAACCCCAAGAGGAAAGTCAATTGTTCCTAATTCTATAGTTACTAAATCTTGGAATTAAAATAGTAGTTATTCTACTTTATAACCAGCCCTATTTCCATTATTTTAGTACAGATATCAATTTTTTTAATTATTGTGATGATTATTGACTTATGAGGACAGGAAAATGTGTATTTTAAGAAAAATCACATTAGGAGAAAATTTTAAAGCTTGATTTTTATTTGAGTGATTCACTAAGAAAAGTGAAAGAAAAATTGAGCATCTCCTTTTGCATTAGTAAAAAAATACATTTTTTTTCAAATTATATTTATTATGGTAAAGTTGGTCTACATTGTATCTGCTTGGGGAGGGTAGAGGTTTAAACAGAATATCAAACCCCTTTAAAGGATACATTGTACAACAAAATTCTTCAAATATTCTTTAAGAGAAGGATGTCTAGTTGGTTAGAGATTGTCTATACAACTTCATGCCTTCCTTTTCATCTAAAGATTTTGTTTGTGGAGGTGATCCTGGACCTAAAGTTAATCCTCTTGACTCCCTGAATAAAGAGAGTTCTCTTCATTTTACCAAGTTGCTTTTGTGATATTTGACTAGCTTTGGAAATTGCAGAATCTAAAGGCTATGAATCCAAATGCTTGTACATTTGGCTTTTCCTTTGTACATTTTATAATAGTTCAGTGGCTGTGGAGAAGGTAATCTACTTCTCAGTGTGTATGTTCTTTTACTACCGGCGATAATCTACTGAGTTCTGGAGTTCCCATAATATAAGCAACTCCCTTTGTGACTTTCAATTGCTGTAGGTCTGTAATGGTGGTTGGCACTTTAATAATTAGTCTACAGGGAGCTTTAATAGAGTAGGGCAACTGTTTTAATTAACTTAATCCCCAGAACATGAGTTGACCATTAGACATCAAATCACAGTTTAGCTCCAACAGTATTTGAACTCGGAGGAAATCACATTTGTAACTACAGTGGGGATAACATTATCTTCTGTTATAAAACAATGCTGCTGCAGCTGATTTGGCTTCACTGGCCTCTGACACTCTGGTAAATGGAAGCCATTATTTCCATTGGAATGAATGTATAATGGAAACAGCTTAAGAGTTTGGCTTTGGGTAGTGTAGAAATGATGTGTGATGGCCTCATTCATGAGAAGCAAAAGACAAATAGAAAGGAATAGCCACTTTAAAACTTGCAAAGTGCATATTTTCAGCCGAGTAAAGAAATGCATGTGGCAAAGCAACTTAGAAAGCTAATTTGGCTCAAAAAGAACAGTATTGTAATAATGTGTTTTTATGCTCTGCTAATTCAGTTTATGTTATACATTTAAATTATAGGACTATTTTAGTCACTCATTTATTTATTCAAGCACCTTTATTATATATAAACCATGTATAGGGAAAAATGCTAGTTGCAGAGGACAGCAAGAAAAGTATTTGCAGCCATAATAAAAAAAAAACTCGAGTTTATAAAATATTTTACAGTTGCTTTATTGCCTATATTTCATATGCATTTTAAAATTATTTTATGTACATTTCAGGTACAACATTTATGCCATATATAGTGTATACAGATGTGTGTGTGTGTGTGTGTGTGTACATGCGCGCGTGTCTGTATATATATATATATATATATATATATATGTGTATGTGTGTGCCGATACTAGCACTGGGAGTCAAAGGGAATAAGATAACACATAAGGTAAATTCCAAGAACTTAAAGTGAAGTGCAGAGAGCAAACAAATAATGTGTCAATTAATTACAGTGTGAATAAATTGGATACTAAAGCCAGTTACAGGGTGCTATAGGACATAAGAGAGATATATACTCAGTCCTAAGATTATAGAAGGTTGCAATGTTGACATGATGTTTTATTCAAAACTTGAAGGTCAAACGACTATATTCAGACCTAGAGTTGAGTGTGTGAAGCTGTTCCAGGAGAAATGAAAAAAAATGTGGAAGGGCTCCAATTTAAGAAAAATTCAGCTGGGTTTTAATCTTAAAGGACTTCTTGCTGCTTGGAAAGTATGGATATGAAGCTAGAGAAGTGTGTATATCATGAGGACCCTTTTATGTCTTCTATGAAATTTATACCTAATCATAAAGAGCATAAGAATTTGCACTGAAAACATTAAAGAAGGCAGTTTGTAAGGAATGAAAAAAGTATACTGAATAATATAGTTGATTAAACATCACATATTCAAAATATTATTTCAACATTTAACATGAAAACGTTAGGAAAGTATCTTACATTGTTTTTAGGATGAAGTGCTTGGAATTCAATGTGTATTCACACTCGTTGTACATGTCAATTAGGATTTGGCACAGTTTAAGTGTTCATGAATTGTGGCTACCACAATGGACAGCCCAGCTCTAAGTCTCACCCAGCAACCTCCAAACCTGGAGAGAACTACCTTCATCTAATTCTTTCTAAAACTAATCCTGGGGTTAGTGAAAGGACACATTTGGTTTTAACTCAACCCCCATCTGCAAATTACTAGTAATAAATGTAATGTTTTGACTATTATTTGACAATCTTCTTGGTGTTCTACTTGCTCCACATTTTTGTGAAAAAGATGCTTTTATTTATTGAAAGATTCCTTGAAAACCCCAATGGATGAGAATCAAGGGAATAATAACTACAACCAAAATTTCTGGTAACTGGAGAGGTAACTGTTGTCAGGGAACATAGCAGAAAGAGCAGATTTGGTGGAGCATGGGGATTTCTGTGCTTTGGACAGTTTTAGAATGCTTCGGGGGCACTCAGTAGGAGTAACCACTGAACAGTTGTATGTGAGGATCTCAAGTTCATTCTCACAACACTGCACCCAATGTACAAGAGATTGGCTCCAATGCTTCCAGTCCAAAGAGATGTGGTTGCTTCTTAGCCAATTATGCATTGTGTTAATAAATAATGCTCTACAGATTTGTATGTAGTAACCCTAAGGATACTGATGTTTTTTATTTCCACTATTATCCTACTATCCAATCTTGGTGATTCTTTACTGGAATTCTCACGTCATAGAAGTTGGAACAAACACCTCCAATATTAAATCAAGAATATCTGTTCCTTTTTTGAGTATCTTCAAAACTTTCCTTCACTTTCCAATAATCTTGTCAAACACTTCCGAAGTCAAGTAAGTAAATCTAAGATCTTTTCAAGGATTATTATTTCAGTTTCTGAAGATGAACTTTCAGATCTCAGTAAATCTCAAGCTAACAAATATCCACCAGAAATGTGTTATATATACTTCAACACTTGGATTACTAAGTGATGAAGCAGACTAATTTTGCTTTCAGGAGGCATTCAACTAACAGGTGTGACAATCCTTTAAAATATTGAATATAATGTTAAGCAGAGGAGATGGAATGTGTGATCAGAACGCAGACCTACATATTTTCACCTAGATATAGAAAGATGTTTAAAAATAATAGGAATTTTAGATGAAACTTTAAGAATGGCAAATTTCTACACAAATTGGGATGAAATCTAGGATAGAGTAATGTGCACGGCCTGCTCACTGTCTGGCATAATGTGCTTAGCAGGGTGTTCATATGAGTACAACAGGGGGTGAAATTAGGAAAAAGAGTGTGAGTGTAAACAAAAAAAAAAAGTGTGTCTGGATAAAGAATTAAGATTTATAGTATAAATAATGAAATATCATTGTAGGAGTTGGAGGTATAATCTAATCACCATGTCAATATAAAAAAATACTTGGAATTTGATGTAGAATATTCTGAAGTTGGATATTTTTCCCCATTTTTAAGATGTGGAGACAGACACTGAGAGGTTTTCTAACACCAATAGAAGGTGGTGGGGTTGGTTGTTGAGTTTGGAAAATCTGACTCGGAAATCAATGTCCCAACTTCAGTGTTTCCCTCCACACCCCCTGAGGAGTGACTACATCAAAAGAAATAAAATGATGGGATTTGTTTGGCATGGAGATAGGGAAAATATGAAAAGTGAAGAATTAACACAATTTCAATATTTTTCTGCGCAAACAAAGGGATTTGTAGATATTAAACAAAAATGGGAGCTGGAAATAGAGGTAGATTTCTTCGTAGTTCATTTTTATCCTTCTTCCATAATATTGATATTATGTTGATATCAACAGGACATCTGAGTGACAGTTTAAATACTCTTTGAAACTTTGTTTGTAAAATCACCAGATTAACATTTTGGGAAATTTCACTTCACTTTATCAATGTAATCATAACCATTGACAATAATCACAAATTGTCATACAGGCACAGAAACAAAGATACAGTTCAACTTTCATTGTACATGATGAAAAACTGGGAGGCACTCATTAGAGATTGGAATAATAAGTTCAGAATCACTAAATTGTAATGTAACTAGCTTTTTATAATGATTGCAGAAGACTCCATAAAATATTTTTCTTTTTTTTAGCTGAATTTATAAAATTATGAATTCTTATATGTAATGAAATCTGTAATATACATTGACCTATTTTGTAAAATCTTCTGTATTGGTTTGAAATATTGGTCTTGATTCTTTTTTAAAACTATTTTTTTAAAGATTTATTTATTTATGCATACAAGCTGGGGTGTAGGCCAGAGGGATACGGTGATGAGAGGATTTGCCAGAGACAGAGTGGGGAGCAGAATAAGCAGCTCAGCTAAAATACACTGCCGAGGGGAGCAGCGGGTGAGACAGGAGAGGTCTGCTGTGCCATGTGGGAAGTTCCCTGGCTAGGGATCAAACTTGTGCTGCAGTGGCTGGAGATAGCTTATAGTGCTGCTCTTAACCAGTTGCGCCACAAGGGAGGCCCGATTCTTAACCTTAATTCTTAACCTCTTCCATACGAGTCCTCTGCTATAACATTTTGAAGTAACTGCTATGAAAAGTGAGGTGTAAACTATTGCCAGAGACTTTGGTCTCTGCCAAAAATCTTGCTTTGGTTAATGATGTCGACATAAATGACTAAGCATAAATTCCTCAAATTTCTCCATGAAAGTCTTATTAAAAATCATACTCAGGGAAATAAGCCAGAAAGAAAGAGAAAAATATCGAATGGTTTCACTTATAACAGGACTGTAGGGAGGCCTGGTGGGAGAGAGACAATCAGTGGGGGAGGGGGGGAGGGAGGCGGAGGGAGGGAAGGAAAAGGGCACAAAATGGAATAGAAAAGAACACAAGGGACCATGGAGATCGATCACGGGTGAATTGGTGGTGGGCTACCCAAGGGGAATACAAAATGTAAAAGACATAAATAACAATAAAAATATATATTTATATAAAAAAATAGCTTAATGTTCAAATAACTACTAAAATAGTCAACAATGTTCTAAAACGTAAAGCTCTCTGTCCCTAAACGGTCAGAGCCAAGCTATAGTAATGCTCCCATATATCTCAGCTTCAGTCAGATGAGAAAATGATATATTTCCAGGTGCATCCACAGCAGAGGGGAAACAGTAACCAGAGCAGCCCCCTCCTCTGGCATCAGTGACCCTCTGGCTGAAGCCCCACCTCCACTCACAATTCTCATCTCTTTTCAGGTTGGGCAGCACTAAGGGCAGAATTGTTCCCATCGCACATCATTACATCTGTCAGAACAGTCTGTGTGCTCAGAGGAATCACAAGGACCTTTGTACTCGATTTAGGAAGTATTCTAAATCAGGATCACACACCATCATTACAAGAATGACAAAGACTAGATTCAAGCAAACTTGTCTGTTGCTGTTTTACCAAGCAAATTGGATTAAGAAAAAAATTTAAAAAAGATCATTCTTACAATTCTAGCTTTGGGCACTAGTCCTAAATAGAATATTAAAATTGGCAATGCACCCTCTTCTTTTGGAGACCATATACAATGCTACAGGTGTCAACTGATGATGTACATGCCCACCAATCTGGTGTCTCTTTATTCATAACATACATTCCCATTCCCCACCTTCATGTATTCCAGTCACCTGGCAAATATGTACAGAGTATCTGCTGTGCGTCAGGAATAGTTCTAGACTCTGCAGATTTATCAGCCATAAAATAAGACTATACTGGGGCCTCCCTGGTGGCGTAGTGGTTAAGCGCTGTGCTGTGGAGCTGTCAGCAGCGGTGATGCGAGTTCGATGCCCAGCCGGGGAGATTTCCACATGGTGCAGCAGACCTCTCCTGCCTCGCCCGCTGCTCCCCTCAGCAGTGTATTTCAGTCGATCTGCCTGTTCTGCTCCCCACTCTGTCTCTGGTGAACCCTCTCACCAGCCCCATGCCTCTTATCTGTACCCCAGTTTGTATGCATAAATAAATAAACCTTATTAAAAAAAAAGAATCATTTTGTGCCCTGTGTTTAGAAAGTTTAACAGAGAAAAAGGGAAACAAATTGGGACACCAATTAAGAGGCTATTGCAGTAATCCAGAGAGCATAGCAATGAGATAGGGAGAGAATATTCTGAATATTTATGGCAGTAGAGCAATGTGATTTTTATCCATTTGATATGAAGTATGAATGGATATAAAAAGTCAAAAATGACTCTAGAGATTTTACTGAACAGGGGAAAGGAAAGTATTGTCATTAACTAATTTAAGAAAGATCAACTAGAGTAGGTTTTAGATGTATAGGAACATGTTCTGGATACACTTTCTCCAGTTTTCCAGTTTATGCCACTTTCTTATTTAGTTGAAGAAGGGAACCACAAAGGCAAATGTGCTCAAAGTCAAGGGAAGTCATAAAAAGACCCAGGGGACCTGATACTATAGTACTTGGGATTATTGTGCTCCATCTCTCGTACCAGAACAGCCAGCTCTATACCATGAAAGATCTCAAATTCTATGTATCAAACTACTCCTTCAGAAGGATGCTCATTTATAAAGACTGTATACTTGGCATCTGAATAATATATTTTAACTTTGGTCACAGTACATTATTTAGTTCTCTAAAATGAATCTTTTGATATTAAATATTAAGGAATCTCAGAGGAACCTAATATTTCTCTCTTTTACAAATCAACATCTTTTTATTTTTTATGACTTTTCAAAATACTCTCTGTAGAGTTTAAAGTTGGAAATATCATTCAATAATCAAGGACAATAAATGCATCAATGTTCTGGATTGGGGCAATTTAAATAGAAGGTAAATTTAATACCATGTCTGATACGCCGCAGGGTTAAAAAAAAAACCCTGTGTTTTGCTTACCTGGAAGAGTGTGAAAAGGATTGATGGCCAACAGCACAAATGAAATACAAAATGAAACAGCAGTGCCAAATCTGTTTCTTTTTGCAAAGTGAGCCAAAAGATATTTTTGATTGATTAAGAGGGGCTGGCCTCTCTTCATTTCCAGCTGCAATACTTTGTGAAAACAAACAAACAAAAAAATCTACTTTGGAAAAAAGTTAGACTAGCCCACATTCCTCTATTCATTGATAACTTCCTTTTTCCCCCAAAACAATTTTTTTTGTTTTGTTTGTTTGACAGTGTACAGATGGTAAAATCAAGACTAGGTCTTATGTTCATTTATAAACATTCTTTTTTTTGAGCTCCATAAATCTAGTTAGCATTGTTAATAATTGCATGATAATAATAATGGTTGGCATTTATTGGATACTAACAATGTTCTAAGCACTTTATTTTTCCTTTTGTGATGTTTCTTTCACATTTTTTCTCCATTATTTTGAGATATAATTGAAAGAGTACTGAATAAATTCAAGGTATACAGCATGATGATTTGACTTAGATATACACTAAAACAACTGGCACAAAAGGTTTAGTTAATATCCATCATCTCAACTATATTAAAAAAGAGATTTTTTTCCTTGTGAAGGGAACTCTCTGGATTCACTGTCTTAAAAACTTTCCTATGGGTCATACAGTTGTGTTAACTACTGTTAACATGTGACATCAAGTAATGTTAACATCATGTTGCACGTTATATCCTTAGTATTTTTTTGCCTTGTAACAGGAAGTTGGACTTTTGGGGCACCTTCATGCAATAAACAGCACAATGACTAAACATTTTTAAATCTCATTTGAGGCTGAAAGGAAGGTCAGAAACAGCGTCCTGACTGAAGTTTTGGGAGTTGGGTCAAGAAGAAAAAGTTATACTGGAATTACTGTTTGGCAGTGGAGTGTTTAGATATTTGTGAAATTTTGTGATTCAGGACCAAGAAGTAAAACCAAGAAACATAAGGACCAAAGTTAATGTAAAGAGTTAGATCTCTCTGTCCAGATCCCAAGGGGTAAGGAAAATGCCAGAGTATTCTTGGGTCATCACTTCTTTTAGGGACATCAAAGACTGGCATTGAAGAAAGGTGAGTTTCTTCAAAATAGGTGTTAGGAAAGTTGGACAGCCCCATGGACAAAAATAAAATTGGATCACCATCTGTCTCTTTACACAGAAACAAACTAAAAATGAATTAAAGACTTGGATATAAGAATTGAAACCATGAAAGCAATTGAAAAAGGAATAAACAAAACACTCTATAATACAGGCTTCTGTGATATATTTGTGGATTGGTCTACAACAACAAGAGACAAAATAAACATAAACAAGTAGAACTTCATCAAACTAAGAAGCTTCTGCACAGGAAAATAAACTGTCAGTAAGACACCCTACTGGAGTGGGAGAAAAGTTTTGTCCATCATACATGTAACAAAGGACTGATGTCCAAGAATTCATGCAATTCAAACAAAAGAAATCAAATAACCAAATCAAAACATGGCCAGAAAACTTAAACAGTTCTCCTAAGAACACTTACAGATGACAAACAGACATTTGAGAAACAGCTCATCATCACTTATCATCAGGGAAATGCAAATCAAAACCACGATGAGATGCCACCTCAAGACATGAGAATGACCCAAAGCAAAAAGACCAGAAACAAGTGTTGGTGAGACTGTAGAGAAAAAAGAATCTTTGTATGCTGTTGATGAGACTATAGACTGGTCCAGTCCCTATATAAAACAGTATGGAGGTTTGTCCAAATATTAAAAAAAGACTGATCATATGATCCAGAATTTCCACTCCTAGGTATCTAAGGAGAGAATGCAAAAGCACTAATTCAAATGGTGTTTATTGCAGCATATTTACTATAATCTGTTATGTCTGGAACTGGAGGGGACAAGGCTAAGCAAAATAAGCCAGGAGAAAAACTGGAGGGTTTCACCTATTCCAGAATATATAGAAACAAAGCAAAGGGTCAAACAACACCAAAGCAAAATAATAGACTTTGGATGTTTGACTGTGAAATCGAGGCTACAGAAGGGGAGGTGTGTGTATGGGGTGGGGGGCAAAGAGGCAGGGGATACAAAGGACGATGGTGGAGTGCTGACAGTGCCTTCATTTGAGTGTGGTGTGGAGACACGCATCTAAGGACGTGTCAACACATGACTGAATCATGGACGGTGATATAAACCAATGTTACTTATTTTTCAACACAAAGAGATGGAACTCTTAAATATAAATTGTGTCTGAAGGGCCAAAACCCATGAAATGTCCTTCAGGGCCATGCAATTACCAATACTTCTTACTCCTTCCTCCTCCTTTCTCTCTCTTGCTGTAACAGTCAATAGAATCCGATGAAGAAGAAAATTAAGTTCAAGCAATGTTTAAGCCAAGATCTGACAACTCTTGACCTTGTACTTTTACCTAACCACCATGGGCTTCCACTTGGCTAGATTCATTAAATGGACATACAAAAAGTAAACACCTCTTAGTTTTGTTTAAAATTTAAATTTGATAATTTATAATTAACACAGAGCTTCATATAGTACACACGTTGAACAAATATTAATTGTTGCTCTTCTTAAATTTACCATTCAACTCTTTCTTGAACGCATGATCATTTGTAAGAAATAATGTGTAAATGTAATGGCCCCAGTTTTCCTAGTTACTTTCTAGAAAGCAATTATAATAACGTCTGCAAATATGAACCAGGTCTCTCTGTCATTCACTTTAACAGATTTAAAATCCTTTCACTTTAACAATAGGTAGTTTAAATAGTTGTTTTCACAAACTGACACTAACCCATCATTATAATAAATATTCCCAAGTAGCTGAAATGGCATTTCTTGTTATTAAAAAAAAAAAAAGTAGCGTCTTAAGATAAATACCAAGCAGCCTAATAACATGACAAAATTGGTATGGTTAAATTTAAAAATCTATCTTTTAAAAATATCACTCTGAAATCACTGTAGTTTGCTATAAGGTATCTATTCTTTCTATAATTCAATTTTTATGCTTCTATTCATTGAAAACCTTAGAACTAAAATTTTTGATGAAAATAGGATAAAATGCTCTGCCTCATTGCCTAATAGCACATAAAAAAATGAGCTCAGAAAAGAAATGCAATCTTCCTTTCAGATACAATGAGCTACAAAACAGAAAACTATGCCGGGCCATAGAAATCCCTATATATTATTTCCTTCCCTTTAGCCAACACTTAGAATTTTATTTTTATGCCTATGACTATTATTTGATGTTAGACTGCATTATTCATCACAGCATTCTTTCTTGCACATTTCACTTGTTTTTTACTCCCAGTTCCTTGGCATTAGTGTGCCCTCCGGAAATGTGTTTTGAATGGATGAATTATTGCAATTTTTTTAGCTCAGTTATTGAATAGCAATTAAGTTTGAACATAAGACAAAGGACAAAAGAGCTCACACCTCTGCCCACAGTGTGCTTAGGTGGGCATCAATATGCAGTCATTTAGGGCCTCTCTGGTGGCACGGGGGTTAAAATCTCAATGCTCTCAAGCTGTCACCAGTCACTGCAGCATGAGTTCAATCCCCGGCCAGGGAGCTGACCCACATGGCACAGCAGACCTCTCTTCTCTTGCCCGCTGCCCCCCTCAGCAGTGTATTTCAGTAGATCTGCCTGTTCTGCTCCCCACTCTGTCTCTGGTAATCCTCTCACCCCCCACACCTCTGGCTTACACCCCAGTTCTTATATGCATAAATAAATACATCTTTAAAAAAAAAAGTGAGTCATTGAATTTGTGATTTCAGGGAGCTTCCATCCAGCAGTGGAATATGCAGACATGAGTGTAAAGAAAGGATTGTAAGGAAGTTCTGGGATTCTGAGATGCCTGGGGTTTTCTCTGGAACGGGAAACACTAAATCCTTATTACACTGCTCCTCTTGCACATCTGGAGTTTTCTGAGATGAAAAGCACAAATGCCAAAGAATTCAGTATGGCTATCCAAGGGGGGAAATGTTCGACTTGCAACATTTCAGGCTGATCTGTGCAGAATTAAGGGGTGGCTGTTGATGTTTTGAGAACATGATGTGCTAATGTCATTAAATTTTTGGAAAAGATAATATAAAAAAATTAAAGTCTCTAAGATTTATTTCTAGTCACAGACAAGATATGAGTGTAGAAAAGGCAAGGGATAAGGAATTAAAATTGTTCTGTGTGATAATGTGAAAAATGTACTTAGTGTATGACCCATGAGACTATCTGTGAATTACATGATCTTTGGGAAAAAAATTGTCTGTTTTATATGATTCTACAGAATAATTGAAGTGTCTTTGTTAAAGGGAATATGTAGATGTGTGTGTGAACATGTGTGTATAAATACACGTATTTTGCTCAATAATTCATATTATGAGAATTATAATTTTAAAATACATACCTTCTCCCTAGAACTAACCTCAATAAATCTATGGAACTGAACCTTATATTTGTTTCTAGAGTAGTAGAACTAGTAGGATGCATAGATCTAGATAAGTCTCTCTAGATCAAGATCTACCGATACAGGCATAGATTTGAATTCCGTTTCAAAAGCCAGCATGCTTGGGACCCAGAAGGAACCAATGTTTTAGTCCACATCAAAGTCTACAAAAGAACAATGTCTAAGCTCATATAGTCAGGCAGGCAAAGTTTCTTCTTAGAATGTTTGTTCTACTAAGGCCTCCAACTGACTGGAAGATGCTCAACCCTACCAGGACTAACAAATACTATATTCAGTCTATCCATTCAGATGTTAATGTCATTCGGAGACCATCACATACTTATAAAGCTCTCCAGTATTCAAAAACAGTCTCTCGGAGAACAGACAATGTGCCCTGTGGATTATTGCACACCACTGTTTAGGGAAAGGGTTTGATGGTTCTTTGTGTAGAAGTTAAGGTGCTCTGAAGTGGGGAGAGATTTGCTATGTCATGGGTTAAGAAAAGCATTCACTTTCTCTCTTTGTATTTTGGTGTTACCCACACATATCAACCATGTATTAGTGGCATAGTAGAAAATTAGGATAATGATTGGGCCTCCCTAGTGGCTTAATGGGTTAAATCTTAGCATTATAAAGCTATCTGCAGCCACTGCAGCACAAGTTCGATCCCTGGCCAGGTAGATTCCCACATGGCGCAGCAGACTTCAACTGCCTCGCCTGCTGCTCCCCTCAGCAGTGTACTTCAGTAGATCTGCCTATTCTACTCCCCACTCTGTCTCTGGTGAATCCTCTCACCACTCCACACCTTTGGCCTACACCCCAGTTCTTGTATGCATAAATAAATAAATAAATCTTTTTTTAAAAAAAGAAAATTAGGATAATGAGGCATTTCACCTGTAAGCTCTTTTGAGGCCAGCATGGCTACAAACACACCTTGTCAAAGGAAGATGGACATACCTGAAGAGGGTCTGGAATTTGCTACACAAAGTAAAAGCAGAATAGAAATTATAATTTACCTGGCATGTTGGTTGTTCTATGAACTATCTCTGGAGCAGGTATAATATAACCCTTTCTCCCCTAAAAATTAGAATGAGAATATAGGTCCAAAATAAGGTTGCGTGGACAATTCAGGTTTCTGTTGAACAGACAGATATTTGAACTTACATGGAAATTCCACTGACCTGCTCTAAAAGATAATTAGTGTTGGCTTGTTACCAAATCTATCCTGACATCAAACAAATGCATGGTTCATGCATATCTTGACAAAAGTTGAATTTTTGCAGGTTAACTTTTATCTGGATAGTGGGTGTACTGTGAAAATAATACACTGGCTTGTTTCTTTTAAAAATCATAGATTCTTTGTGTATGTGTGTTTTGTCCCCCTGCACAGTTTCACCACCTCACACAGTGCCACTGTAAACATTTCCCTTGAACACCTGCATAAAGGTGCTCTGCCAAGAGCTATGATACTTCACATCTGCTCAAGAATTTACTCTTTTAAAGGAATTACATCATTAAGACCTTTGCCAAGAAAAGTGAAACTCTTTGACTTCAGTTTTGTTTATCTAGTTTGCTTTTCATGAGTACGTAGATATTTTAAAGAAAAGTAGGCTTGAAGGAAGGTGTAATGAGTATTTTCCAAGGAACCTAAGGCATGCCTCATTCAAAATATACTTGGTTTTTAGCCAGGATTTCCAGACTTTCATTTATCTTTACTTAAATTCAAGTGTGTGACTGAAGCTAAAGGTCACTTTATTTACCAAAACCAAAATGTCAACAAATAAGCATTCTATCTCCTGCTTCTTCAAATCAGCATGCATGGAACACAACAGAATGCTCTAAAACCTTCTCCTCAGAGATAGTAATGCACAGCATTAACCCATACAAAATATGTTAATTTCTGGCCTACTTAGCCCACAGGAATAGAAAGGATAATGTGTCAGGAATCAAAACCTTGTGTTCTAAATAATCCTTTCATAAGTCATACTGAACAGGAATCCCTGGCAGTAATTCCAGTGATTCTGGAAGTTCTGTTCCAGCAAACAGGCCACAATGGTTCTGAAGGCAGCATTGCTATTAAGTACCCAGCTAACTCTAGACAAACTGTTTTGACCCTCTGGTCCTCCCATCTGTAAAACCTCCTGCAAAACCACCTGTAAAAGTGGTGATAAAATTTACCTTAAGAAAGGAAGCTTGGATTTTATTGGTGAACATCCTGTGGTATATATTGATGCTGATTCATAATGATCCACACCTGAAAGCTATAGAATGTTATAATGCAATGTTAATTAAAAAAATAATTATTATCAATCAATCTCTCTTTAGTTGTATTTATTTCTGACATGTGCTCCAGTCTCCTGCCACTATTTATTGTTAACCTGTTTTTGAAATGTATGACCAAAGATTTCCATTTCTTTGAATAATATTTTGAAAATGATTGCTATTATATAGAATGAGATACTGGAAATAGTGGGATTTTGATACCCTACAATAGCTAAAAAATAGAAGATGCAATCATCAATTGAATTTTATGAACATGATGTGGTTATAATGACCTTGAGTGTGGACTCTGGATAGTTCTTTGTGTCTCTGCTGATGTGTACACTTTGAAATATAAATGCATATTGTTCTCAGAAACTACGTTTTGAACCCTCTTATGTGCCAAACACCAGGCTAAGTGCATAGAAGGTAGTGGCAAGTTGTTACATCTGTTGTACAGGAAATCTACTTGTGAAATTTAGATATCAATGGAAAAGATGCTCTATTAGAATATGATCAACATTCTAATCAACAGGGGGCTTCAGCACCACATAGAAGGTACACTGACATCAGCTGTCCAGGAAAGAAACTTCCAGAAGTTGTAGCTGTTGTAGTGATGGTTGCCTGTGTTTTTAGAAGAAAAGTTACACTTTTTAGGGTAAGATTGAAAAGCACACTGGGCCTCCCTGGTGGCACAACAGGTTGACCACAGTGCTGTGGTGCTGTCTGCGGCTGAGGCGCGAGTTCATGCCGGACTGGGGAGATTCCCACATGGCACAGCAGACCTCTCCTGCCTCACCCACTGCTCCCTTCAGCAGTGTGTTTCTGTCCATCTGCCTGTTCTGCTCCCCACTCTGTCTCTGGTGAACCCTCTCGCCGCCCCACGCCTCTGGTCTGTACCCCAGCTCGTATGCATAAATAAATAAATCTTTTAAAAAAATTTACTTTCTGAAAAACTACATAAAATATGGGTCTTGTGAGAAAAACAGGATTGGTTGCAGATACTTAAAATCTGTTAGATCATTAGTGAAAATCCAGATAAAATGGCAGCATAAAGAAGAAATGCTACCTCCAACAGCAGCAAGAAAACAAGAGTGTTCTGAAAACTATAGGATTTTACCTGAAAAAGAAAAGACAAAAGCAGTTTGAAAAGCCAAATATGTTCTCGGATTACTGAGCCCTGATGACAAAGCAGAAATGCATACCAATCAGGAAAATGTCTCCCCAAGCCATGAGTGATTCCGCTCAGCCATGGGGAGAGAATGGTGATGGCATGCAGGACTGTCTCCCCCGTTGCTTGCTGAGTTCAGCTGATATCACCCAAAAACTAATTGGCTAGGAAAAATCACATTTGAACTAATATGACTTGTCCATTAAGCCATCAGTCCCTATTGATCAAGCGCATATGAGCTGATTCTCCTCCTAAAGACTCACATTGTTGAGAAGAGACACTGAGATATTCATTAAAATGTAATGATGGATTCTGAGTAGTTCTGCTCCAGGGCACACAATCTTGCTTGCCATAGTTCCTGTAGTCTCTATGAGCCGATTAATTATTGGTTGACTAAGTGACCCCATGAATTCCTCTAAAATCCAAGTCTCCCTGCCATTATGCAAGAGAAACTGGTCTCACTATGCCCACCTCTCCCTAAAGCCATGTGATTGGTACTTGAATTGCTGGTGCTCATTTACCCACTTTGTATCCCTTTATTAGGAATGTGTATAGCTTATTAAAATTTAAAGTTATACTTCAAGTAGAAAGTCAGAGAAAATTCCTATTTATTAATTGGTCAGTTTTATTATTAAATATGCTATTTGGGCTAAATTGGGTATGTTCAATTTAAAGATTGGTACAAGAGTAAGGCTCATGGACACTGGGTACTTAGCCAAAGACACCCTGCAGTGTAAGTTGTAAGGTAAACCAGGTGCAACTGTCGTTGATGCACTCTTTTCATCATCTTGTGTTTTTGCAAATGACAACAGTAAAAGTCTTACTCAGTTCAATGTAACTTGGTGCCCTATAGATTTTAAAATCTTAACCTAAAATGATACATATTTGCATTAGGACTTTAATGGTCATCCCAAGTTGGGTAAAACAAATATTTCAAAAGATATTTCATTTTTTTTTAAAATTTCACATCCGTGGTTGAGTTTAAAACAATCTCTGAAAGACAGATGTTTAGAACCTACTCTTTAAATGGACTTTCTTGCCATGTATTTCTCAGCCTGATTCATAAATTGAGATGGTAAAATTTCTTATAAAAGAAAGTATGGCCTATCTTAGTTTTAAAGAGCTTTAAAAAACATTGAAGGGTTTTTGGATTCCTGCCTATTTAAATATATTTTTTATAAACATCCTAGGAATTTCTATAGTGTGTTTTTTTCAGTCACTGGTTATATATTGAAAAGGATCAACTTGTTGTGTAGTACAGTATAAATCTTAACTCAAGGAGAATTCTGAGGAAAATGACCTCAGTTCTCTTGCCTCAAACAGAAAAGTAACTTGCTCCATGAGTTAGTTTAAGATGTGTTTTCTGAAATGACAAAGAAGCAAACATCTCCTTAACACTTTGTGGTCCGCTCATGTGTTAATACGTGTTCATCTAGTCTCCGATTTTTCATGCCACGGTGGATTTTTTGGAACTATTAGGAGCTATTCTTTGATCGTACTCAGTCTAGAAGCTTTGCACATTGTTTTGGTGAAAGTGTAAGGTGTTTTATGAGAGATATTACAGTTTTTTTTAATATCCAGTAGTTCAGGAGTTGTGTGTGTTTTATTGAATGCTTATACCATTCATGTGGTGGCATAGAAAATGGCCGGCACACAAAATGTTAAGCAGGATAGAGTCCACCATTATATATTCTGAGAGGAGAATTCACTTTCCCATCCATTTTTGAAACATAGTACATGTTCAACTACTGTGTTTATCTCATTAGTTTTTCTCAGGGCTTTTAGCCAAGAAAAGAACAACTTACTAAAGAAAGGGAACATGTAGTGATTGCTTTATTTGGTATAAAATGTACAAAGCATACATTTTACAAGCAGAGTCCACAAAATGATGCTGATTTGAGACACCTCCCACAACCAGCTAAGTGAGCACTATAACAAGGTCTATAGATTTGGAGCATGTGTGGTAAATTGAACTTTAAAAAAATGGCCAAAGAAATAGACCTGCTGTCACAGACTCTTTCAAAACTTTGATACTCTTCCTATCCACAAGCGGAGTCTAAACACTATGCCCTGAAAAAGAGATGATATATGGTGACATACCTCAGGGGTTAAAAGTGACATCGTCTGGGGCCCATGGTCAGTTAACAAAAGGTGATTAAACTTCTAGTTGGCTTTTGTCCCTCAGGACATGACCTTGAGATTCACGAGATAATTCATAGAGGTGCATCTCTTATAAAGTTTCCACATTAAAGAAGTAATATGGCCACAGAATGAGGTGTCTGAATAGCACTATTTTAGTCCTTGATTATTTGAGTCTCCTTAGTATCAACCACTAGAAATATAAGTGAAAAACCATCCCAGCTTCCTAATTGAAACTTTTAGGAGAACAATGATCAAATGTTCAGGTTCACAAGATTTGGACCTGGGCACAAATGCAAGAAGAGATTCCAGTGGTTCAAGGAAACGAGGCAATGGTCCTCTTCGGTTTCTCATTTGAGCCCAAGCTCCTTGGAGCATTCTCTCTCATACCTCCTTATCATTTAATTATTAGCAGTCTTGGTTAATCATTAATTATGCACCATCAATTATGCTTACATTATCGTTTCAAATAGATACAATATCTGATTGATTTGACTGAAATAACCCCCTTGTTTAATTGTCAATTTGCATAAATTTGCATGCAATGAGGTGTTGCACAGCGATTCATTAGGCAATGAAACAGCAGCAGCAACCTGAACAACAGGAGGCTCGGGCTCACAAATTATTGCCATTTTCATCAGGAAAGGAATTCTATTAAAGCTCACTCTCCTTAGCCTGGAATTGTGATGAGGAGTTTGCAAGTTTAAGTGATCAGAGGCTTTGTGGGGAGACACTAAAAGAAAGCACATACCTGGGACCACTAGCGAGACATCTGTCCTGCAAGTAATTGAAACTCTCCTGTGCTGGTCCAGCGCTTTGCTGGCAGGGTGAGGGCGGGCATGCTGCTGCTCTCATTATGGGAATGGCAGGCTGAATGTGAGCCCCAAGTCCAGGGAGTTGGATGCCTCACTTCCCCCACTGAGTGGAAGTGCGATTTGGTTGAAGGTGAGTGAGGTGAACCAGCAAATTTACTTTGTTTTCCCGCTCTTTCTGGATCAGTTGTAAGAGCCCGCTAAGTACTAGGAAGGCACAAGGAGACAGATGTAACTTGTTCACATTAATATTAGTAATAACATTATGAAGTTTATGAGGCTATCATATTTTTAGTGGTCACAAATTTGATAAGCGACAGAGCTGCAATAGACCATAAATCTAAGACTCAAATCTCTTCTGCATTATCTCCAAGTACCTAGAACCACTCTTGAACCATCACCTACGTAGATTAGAAATATTGCTATTCACATATAAGAGAAACATCTTTTAAATCATCTTAAGATATATTTTTTCTATGTCTAAGGGGGCTTTATATTTTAAGCCACTACTGATCCCCAGTTAGTTTTAGGCAAAGATGATTACATAATATATTTTCTGGATTTCTTTGTTACTTTTTAATTACAATGACTATTTCTACAGTTTCCAAAGCACATCAAAGCTACAGTGAATAACCTATTTTTATAATATCTTTGAATATAGGTAGCATTTTAATTTGGATTTACACAAGATGTTTTACACATATGAAAATCCAGAAATTTATTTGCCCAGAATTGTAAAACACAAAAATAAAGAACTAAAATAAAATACCCTAATTCTCAAACCAATCATCTTTCCTCTACACTTTAATGATTTATTTTTTTTTCTTTTTCTTTAATCCCAGATGACAATGTCCCCACAATGGTTCCTGAACCTCCAGGATCTTTGCATCACAGCTCATGTGCCACTATAAACTCTGAATGTTGGGAAACTTCTGGCATCCAGTTTCATCTACCAACTAATCCAAAATATTAGAAATCAGTAATCAACATTTTCAGTCAGTAGCTTAACAAAACTGAATTGATATAGTTGAACAGCATCAGATTCAGTATTCAAATCCAGGTATATTGAAACATTATCTAAATTTACGTCTCAGAGGCTTTTCATTATACCTAATGACAATGCCATCTAGTTCTCAAATTTTCTACATTTTTGTGACTGGAATCAATTTTTTTTTTTAAGATTCATTTATTTATGCATACAAGAGCTGGGGTGTAGGCCAGAGGTGTGGGGGCCGGGGTGAGAGGATTTGCCAGAGACAGAGTGGAGAGCAGAACAGGCAGATTGACTGAAATACACTGCTGAGGGGAGCAACAGGAGAGACAGGAGAGGTCTGCTGCGCCATGTAGGTTAGCTCCCTGGCTGGGGATCGAACTTGTGCTGCAGTGGCTGATGATAATTTCTTTGTGCTGAGACTTAACCTCTTGTGCCACCAGGGAGACTCGATATTGGAGAGGTTTCTTAATTGTTTACTACTACAGCCAACATTCTTTTAATAGATGACAAAACTTAGTTATTAGATATTTTTAATAACTTGCTCAAGTTGCTCTGTTACTGAGGAGCAGCAACATACTTGTACCTGGATCTTCAACATCTAAGGAACATATTTGTGTCTGGGAGGGTAGTCCTGTGGTAACCACTGATCCTCCCTAGGTGTTGGGAATTAACTGAGCAAAGGACCTCTTTGCAGCAGTCATTTCTTTTGTGAGTAGCGCTGGTTAAACTCTCTGTATAAAATCTGAAGAGATTCAACATTATTAAGAGCATGCTTCTAGTCTTTTGTGGATATACATTTTTCTTCAGTGCATTTGTGCCAAAGATCCCCAAATAGACACAGCCACAAATAAACCTATCAAAACTCTCATTTGCCATTCAGGATATTCTTTTCATTGGAATCATTTATTCCTACAGCCCTCTCAATTGTCAAAAGGACAGCCAGAGGTTTTCATTTCAGGAAAATTAACCTTTTACCTCCTACCACAGTTCTTTAAAACCATTTGCTATTGTTGCAATCTAAATTACTCCGGAGTGAAAAATTGCTGCAACTGTGTAAGAAAAGATTCTCTGGAGGTCAAAGACTTTCTTTTTCAGTTGTAGAAAAATAGCAGGTATTGTCAAGTACAACTAAATTTAACTTGAAGAATGTTTTAGGCAATCATGCAGTGGATTATAGTATATAAAATCATCTTTGTACTTTAAAGGAAAAAATGAATTAAAATTGTGGACACACATGAGTATGTTGGTGTTGTCTATATAATAACTCCAAATTAAAACTTCCACATACAGTATTTATCAAATTAAATTGAATGTGAAATCAAGGAAGACGAGAATCTGAAGTAGGCCAATGTGGACTTTTAAGTCACTTTAGAAAATTCTTTTAGGGAAATCTAGCTAATGACCCAATGACTTAAAATAGTTAAAAAAAAAAAGATTCTTTATCAGCAAAATTTCTACAGCATCTAGCGTAGTGCATATAAGTATAAAAAATAAATAAGTGGATAAACAAAAGGGAAATGTATAAACTATAAGTGACATCACCCAGTATTTGGCATTTTCCTTCTGATTTATTTTGCTAGCACAATCATCTCCAGTTACATACCTGACTCAAATGTCAGAACTCATAACTGAGTAGTATTTCTTAATAGTATTTATTTTCTTTACAAGCAAGACCTCATATAATTTTCACAGCATTTAAAAAATATGTATGTTATCATTTTACTGATAATACAGTGCCTATTATAACATAACTGCTCAACAAATCATTATTAAGTAAAGAAAATTCAAAGGCCAAGTGACTTTCTAAGGTCACATAGGAAATGAATGTCATTTTCATGTTCCAGGTTGGGAATTACACGTTTTCACTATTTGTAGTCTATCCTTAGAGTAATGGGAAATCATATGTTGATTACAATATTTCTGTCATTCTGTAGGAAAGTTCTCGAAATTCACTTGTGCATCTACTCTTTTGCATAAGGGCTCAGACTTTTATCTCACCTACACACTAAAAAACATTTTTTATTTAACTAGTTAATCTGTTACATAGCATTATTTTCATAGTGTACAAAGTATTTTTTAATGTACCTCTTCACTAAAACTAAATAGAATAGGCAAATGGAATTTGTGAATCACTTTAATCTGACTTGTTCTCTTTACAAGTGTCATATACCCATATTGACTTTGAACAATGAACACCTGAAACTTAGGTTATGATGTGATGTTACTTCAATAAAAATAAACAAATAAAAATAAAACAAACAAAAAGATTCCCAAATGGTGTAGCCTCAGTTTTAACATGGTCTTTAATGAATTAGCATCTGCTCTATTATTCCCTCCTTTTTTATGATGTAAAGACAGTTATAGAAATATCAACATCTCTGCCCTAAATAATGATATCAGAGCTATTTATTTTTGTAAAAGAAAATATAACAATGACAATGGGCCCCATAGATTCCACAGCATCTGTGAAAGCTGACTTCATCTCTACTGCAGAAGTAGGCATGTATAGGCAAAGATAGTCAGCTTTGGAATTTGTCACATGACTGCTGGGTTAGCTCCTAGGCTTATCATAGTCCCATGACATTGAAGGCAAAGACTTATACATCTCTATTTCCTGACAAATAAGAATGTTCTGATGTTCTATTTCTGTATCACAAATACTTCCTACACTTATGTTTAAACAAAACATATTTATTTTTGTTCATGAATCTGTAATGTAGGCAGCACTTCCCAAGGTTGATCGGGCTTTTTCACAATTTGGCCTTTGGATTCCAAAAGCAGCTGTTCAAAAAGAGAAGTAGAAAACACTGATATTTTTAAATATTTGAGCAGGGAAGCACGTATAGAGCCATTTCCACCATAGTTAATTACCGAATTTGTCAGGGACCCATCCAGATTCCAGGGCAGGGTACATGGACTTCTCCAGTTGGAGAACTGTCTATTTGTGGACATCTTTGTTATTCCATTGTACAGAAGGAAGTCTGAAACCCTGATGTTCACTAGCTTCCTTGCAATCAAATGAGGAACACATTTTACCCTGCATTGAACCCAGTAGACACTGAAGCCGAAAATGGAAAGAAACTGGGTACTTGAAAATAATGAGTACTCTATCTATCCTGGAAATATCACTATGTTTGGGCTTCCATTTATATGAGATAGTAAACATTTTCATTTTTAAAGTAAATCTAAACTGGGACTGTTTTAGTTGCTACTTATATCATTCTAACTCATGTACAGTTATGTTAGGATTTAGAAGACAATCTGAAATATTTTAAATCAGTTTACAATCTAAAACAGTATAGTTGGAAAGTGAAAAAGAATGAGAAATGTAGTGCAAAAAATTCCATTTCTGCTTATTGCAAGTAATATGGGTCACGCTAAATTAATTATTAAACAACAAAGGAAGGACTAAATTAGCCCTAGTAAAAATATGTCAATTCCATTGAACTAAACCAAAATTTGTTTATTGTCATGGGAATGTCATGAATTAGTTGATTTGTTTGTTTAACAATCTCTGCAGCAGATTGCCTACCAGAAATAATAATTTGAGCTTAGTTTGTAGATAAAAGGCACTAAATTCCACAAAATAAAAATCTATATCTGTATTTATTTTTTTCTTGGTATCTTATAATATGGAAATAGTAGCTAAATGAACAATACATTACATTTCTATTCCTGTCTCTCTTTTTCTCTCTCTCTTATTTCTTAACCTTGGTATAAATGACTGAATTGGTACTATTTATAGCCACTAAGATTGAGGTGTTAAAACTTTTTTGTTATAAGTGCATGTGAAGAATTTATACTAAAAATTCAAAATTCATACCCCTAGAGATTATATTTTAATAAGTTGGGTGAAGTCTGCAAATTAACAAGTATCTCAAAAATATCTGTTTAAGGGATACTGTTTGAGAAAAGGCCTATGATTGGAAGGATGAAAAGGAGAACCACATAAAAGGGAAAGGGAAAGAAAATATCTAAATATAGATCTTAGTATAACTAAGTATAGATCAGTCCACAAATTGCTGCAAATATAGATCTTAATTCCTAATAATGATTCTGCATTACTGCATTACTTTAAATTGTGAATTAAGTCATTAGATAATAATGTAGTCAATATAATGCTACTGTTACTGTATTCAAGTATAATTGAAAAAATATTTGAAATAGAAATACATGCTTTAAATTAGAAGCATTTGATATCAGAGACATAATTGTTTAGTATGAAGACATTTTTAAAATACATTTTGAAGAAGCAATGTGTATGTAATATAACTAAATTAAAATATGACTTAAAAAGTATCCTTGAAAATTTCTTAACTCTCTTGTAAAAATATGTACACTTATAAAGCCCTGAATGTGATAGTTTTATTTACAAAAAGAGTTCTTACGCAAAATGTAATTTTATAATCATGATTAAATTTCTCCCCAGTTCACTCTTTCCTTTCCTCTATCCCTCAGTTCCATTAAATATGCATCAGGCCTCCCTGGTGGCGCAGAGGTTGAGCGCTGCGCTATGGAGCTGTTGGCAGTGCATGCTGCAAGTTCGACACCCGGCCAGGGAGAATCCCACATGGTGCGGCAGACCTCTCCTGCCTCGCCAGCTGCTCCCCTCAGCAGTGTATTTCTGATTTGCCTGTTCTGCTACCCACTCTGTCTCTGGTTAGCCCTCTCACCGCTCCACACCTCTGGCCTGTACTCCAGCTTGTATGTATAAATAAATACATCTTTAAAAAAAAAACCCTCATTAAATATGCATCATCCAAATTTTATCAATCAAACTCAAGGTGTTACTGATATTTAGGATTTGGTCCATTATTTTAATCCCTTAGATTCATTTAAAAAAAATAAGCACTTTTATGAGATGATTGCTAATGCTTTAAATGTCTCTATATTCCCAATCTCTTTCTCCCTCTGTATACAAATAGATACACAGACATATATGTATACAAATGTTCACAGTATGCATTAAACTAATATGCACAATGTTGTCTACACTCATCCCAGAAGGTTGTTTTATATAATTTCAGTAGATTCATATATAAGGTCAATTCAACATTATAAATAGGCATAATTAGCCCTATCATTATCAATAATGCATTATCATATGCTTTGTACACTAATGCTGGACCTTGAGAAAAGAGTATAACAGAATACAAATTGCAGAGAAGTTTGGAAATAAAATGTTAGTAAGCAAACTACAAAAAAAAATCTAAGTCTGCCTTCTCTTTATTAAATTTTTAACATAGTTTTGATTTTTACAATAATCACTAATATTTATAAAGGTAGAGGTCTGTGCATTTTTACAGAAAAAAAATATTGTTATAACTATTGCTAGTTTATTTTGTCTAAACTGGATTACACATTATTATTCTTTTACCTCTTTCAAGTAGCCTGTAGTTTCAAATAGATTTCAAAGCTTTGATGCCACCTTATTTTCTTGGTCCAAGTGGTCTTCAGTATAATAAAATACATATATCATAAATTAGGCAGGAGCCTTGCTTGCTAAGTACATTAGAGTATACTTGAGTAAGGTCATTTTTACATGTCCATAGTGATTATATGAGGCACTTTATCTGCACTATCTTGTTTAATATTCATGACCATTCCCATTATTCCAATTTCACAAAAGAATAAACTGGAGACTAAAAGAAAAAATTTGTAACTTGCCGAAGTAACAAAATTAGTAAGTAGTTTGACTCCATGTAATTTGTTTTTAGAACCTGGAACTTAAAAGTCAGTTTTTATTCCTTCCTATGTAAATGATAAATAATCTTTAATGGGATTATTTTAGTCTTAATAGTTTCATTCTTGGTACTTTGGTTGTTCATGTGGCATGGTTATATACACCTGAAGAGATGTGGACTTATAGCTGTAAATCATACAGTGTTGTAAATTAGTATCACCCCAAAAAATAATACAATAGAAAATATTTTGGCATAAACATCACAAAGTCAGGAACAATTTGATAGCTTTCCAATATGCTTATATCAAATTGAGATGCAAGATCACCCTTCAAATATACCAGAAATTTTGGACATTGAACTGATAAAAATGTCAATATATTACCCTTCCTTCCGTCAAGAGGAACAGCAAATATGACATTAAGATAGGTTTTTTAGTAAGTCTTTCTTGAAAAGAGTTATGGGAAAAGGGGAATAATGAATAATAGGGATTCAAAAGAAACAATTTTGGAGTATTTGAAATATGTCCAGGGAATCAGAGACAGGTATTGAAAGATTACTGAAGAGTTGAATACTAAATTACCTGTGATTTATTGTAGAACATAGAAAAAATATGAGAACATCTAACATATGTTAGGTAATGATATTTGGATATTTCTCATGGAAAAAATGGTGGGCCAATGAGAAAAGAGGCCGACTGATTGCATTTATTTATTTATTTATTTATAGATTTATTTATTTATGCATACAAGAACTGGAGTGTGGGCCAGTGGTGCAGGGAGTAAGAGGACTCACCAGAGATAGAATGGGGAACAGAGCAGGTGGATTGACCGAAATACACTGCTGAGGGGAGCAGCAGGCAAGATAGGAGAGGTCTGCTGCACCATGTGGGTCACCTCCCTGACCAGGGATCGAACTCATGCCACAGTGTCTGCTGATAACTTGATAGTGCTGAGACTTTAACCCTTGTGCCACCAGGGAGTCCCTAAATCAAGTTTTCAATAATCTTCACGCTTACTTACAATGGGTGATTATTTAATGGCTATATAAATGCATAAAAGAAACAAAAAGCCAGCTTTTGCCCACAGCCTAGAGTTGATTTAGGTAATTGATTTGATAAGATATTGTTGCAGACATAATAAAGGCCCCACTTAGTACTTATTTTATTACCTCTGTCATATTTGCTCCTGGGTGTCAGCTTCTATTCTCAAACTCTGTAGTGGTAGATACATATATCTCCTTCACAGATTTGCCTGTACATTGGAGATCAGTAATCACTAATTCTATCTTAAAACTACTTTAATTCATGGATGAGTTTCATATTACATTATGTTTAGTGATGAAAAGGTCTTATATAGACTATGAAATTTTCATTACTCAAGAGGGGATAAGAAGAGTCTGCAAATGTACGGAAGAAGGTCAGATTCACAGACTCGAAAAGTATTAATCCAATGAGAAAAATAAAAACTGGTTCACAAATTTTTTGGAAAAGAACACTCACAAAATAATGAAACTCTTCATTGTTGAACAAAGAAAGAATAATGTTGGAAATGCAGTAAAATTATAGGTACCACTTTATATTAGGAGGTAGAATTTTAACTAATCTGGCTTTAAAAAAGCTTAAGAAACTTTTTATCATATATATGATATATATATGATATATATGTGATATATATATATGATATATATATGATATATATATGGAATGCATTAATATACTCCACAGAAAGTCTTCATAGCCTTAAGTGCATTTATTATTATTATTATTATTATTATTACTACTACTACTAATTGGAAAGCACATTTCTTAGAAATGAAAAACAATGTCCTTTCATAAAGTATGTCTTGCCTGAAGATTTTTCAACTTGGGTAAAAGCAATAATTATAAATCCATTAGTTTATTTCCCTAAAATAAGTTATTCTTAAAAATCATTAGCTTAATAGAAAGAAATTGATAGAGGTCCTTTAGGGATTTTACTCCAAATCTCAGGGATTTGCTTCATTAAAAATCAATTGCAGAATCAAAGACTAATGTATATGTGTGTTTGTGAAGGAAGAGAAAGAAAAAAAAAATAATGTATGTGAAAATGTTGCTTATTTTTATTAAATATTTCTGAAAATAAAAAATAATTTTAAATTACATTAACTGAGATTTAGTCTGAGCTATTTACATTTTTCTAATAGAAAACATAGTTTTCCTTATGAATGACATTATCATGAATTTACAAAAGCTGTCTCATGTTTTATTGCCAGGTTAGAAATTTCGCTTTCTGGTGGTTTTCTTATAAAGTAAGCCTTATAATTGCCTTCATTATTTCTACCAATCTGCTACAAATTTAGCACTGAATGAGTTTAATAAATTATAAACATTATTCTGATGTATATGTCTTGGAGAAAAAATAAATACATGTTGAATTTTTTAGTTTTTCATTTTAAGAAAAAGAAGAGTAGATTGAAAATGGTATCCTAAGAATCTTGGGAAAGGATGACAAAAAAATATATTGAGCACTTTTGTAAATACTTATCTTTCCATTATCTTCAAGCTACTTGAAAATGTTTGTGCTGAATAACCTTAGCTCTCTAAGAGGTACTATCTGGAGAATGGTGAGGCAGTTGATGTATTTTTTCCTCTTCCTGGGAGGCTAGATGAGCTATCCTGTTGCAATTAACTCATGTTATTTCCAAATATTTCCCATGTCAGAGGACAATGACCACAAGGCCAAGGTTGTCCTTCAGGTTGGAACAGGAAATGGGCACAATAACATAATGATGTTTATCTTTGTTTAGGGGAAATCAATTTGAGATATAAGAGCAATTTTGCTTTCCTTAAAGAGTGGCAAAGGAGTTTCTTTATTGACAAATACGAGAGAATCTATTCACTAACTTAGAATACATGTTTGGATACTGCCATTATTTTCTTCTGTTTCTTCTGAACTTTTACCTATGTACTTATAGCTTTACAAAGTGACATGGTAGAAATAGCTTTTTACTTTAGATTCCAACACAAGAATCAGGTCTGCTGTGCATACATGAAATGAAAGTTTGTCATATATTTAAAGTACTTGCATAATCTCAGAGTTGTAATTAGAACAAAAGTTGATATAAATGATGCTTTAATATTATTGGAGAGTCATGCTTGCAAGGAACTTTGGATGTGGAAAATAGATGGTGAATAGGTAGATGGGAGGAAGGGAGACAGGGGGAAGAGAGAGAGAGAGAGAGAGAGAGAGAGAGAGAGAGAGAGAGAGAGAGAGAGAGAGAGAGAGAGAATAGAAAGATGATAAATTGGTAGATGGTAGATTTTTACATAGCAGTGTTCCGATGACTTAGAACATTATCCATGATTTCTGAGACTCTCTTTATTAATTTTATTGTTTTCCAGTCTCTTCTAATTCAATGATCATTTCTTTCCCTTACCACTATTCCTATCTCCCCTGGTCCCTTTCTTCCATGACTATCTTAATCTCAGAATCCTCAGGATGTTCATTAATGTCCACTAGTTTTTGAAACAACGTGTTTTACATTATAGACTTGCCTGCTATTAATGTGCAATTTTTATTTTTATCATTGTGACTTACTTTGATGCAAATGATTTTCTCAAGTTCCCTCCAGTTTGTTGAAAATGGTGGCATTTCCTCCTTTCTTATGACTATATAATACACCATGAGGTGGTGATCCCAAATCTTCATAACCCAATTGCCCCCTGATGGACATTGAGATTGGTTCCAAGATCAAGCTAATGTTGCTATGAACACTGCAGAAAATATGGGCTTTTGTGTTGATGGTTTCATGTTCTTTGGATATATGCCCAAGAGTGAGATTGCTGGGTTGTATCTATTTTCATTTTTTTTTCAGGTAAATATATATTTCTTTCCAGAATTTCTATACCTGTGTAGATTCCCACCACAGTGCAATAGGGTTCCTTTCCTCTGCAATCTCTCCAGCACTTGCTGTTGGGGGTCTTTTTATATGTGCCATTCTCACAGTATGAAGTGCTCTCTCATTGTAGTCTAAGTTAGGAGTGACAATGAATTCTTTTATGATTTTGACCTTCTGGATATCATCTTTGGTGAATTTTCAGTTCACATCAGCTGCATATTTATTAATTGGATTATTTATTTTTATTGTGGAATTGTATGAATTTTTCATATATTTTGGATATTAATCTCTCATCACTGCTTATTGTTAAATATATTTTTTTCCATTTAATAGGGATTCTTTTTAATCACCTTATTTTCCTCTCCTATATAGAAGCTTTTTAATTTGAGGTAATCATGGATTTTTTTTTATTCACTCTCCATAAAGGTCAGTCACCAAAAATATCTATAGTATTGATATCATGGAATGCAGGATGAGTGGTTTTTTTTATAAATTTTATTGCCGAATATCCCACATCTAAATTTCTTACCCATTTAGAGCTTATTTTTCCTATTAATGCTTTTTCTCTTGTTTTTGTTAGTTTAGAGGTTTATTTACTTCATTGATCTCTGCAAAGAAATAGCTCTTAATGTCATTGATTTTTGTCTTTTTGATAATTATTATTTTATTTCTACTCATTATTATTAAGCCCTCCCTTCTCCTAACTGTGAGTTTTATTTGATACACTTTCAGTTTGGTTTAGGTATGTTATAAGCTTGCTTATTTAGAATTTTTGTTGCTTTTCAATGTGTGCTTGGAAGTAGAGAAGTGGAAATGCATTCAAAATTCTTTTTATTTCATACCAATAGATCTTTTGAGTGTTTCTTGTCCTTTAATTATTGAAAGCATTTTGCAAAATGTTATATTCTTAGATATATTAGGTAAAAATCCCATGAGCAGAAATAGAACAAGTCACCTTTAAAATTGTAAGCTTTGTGTGCATCACTATATGACTTGTCACAAGGTACACTATGATATTGTGCTATATTTTAGAATTAGGAGTCAATAATGTTATTTTTCATACTTCAATCTGAGTGACAATTCTCTCTCTTCTAGTTTTGACTATTTCTTTTACAATCTTCACTGAAAAAAAAAAAATGAAAATACATTTAAAAACTACAAGCCCAAATCAACAGAACCCAGAGTGGGCATATCTACAATTCAATAGAGCTCCGTATTTGAGTGGAACAGAGAAAACCTTTTCTTTTACGTCATCTGAGTATATTCTGTTAAAAATACAATTCCTTCTATTGGAATGATATATAGTTACAGAATTTTCCTCACATGAAGATATGTGCTTCAATAAAAAGAAAAAAAAATACTAGCTGTGTGTTAATCAGGGGTGATACTGTCAAATACCGGTCCAGCTGTATCCTGCACAGAAAGTGCTAGGGATTAATTTAGTGCCTGCTCCTAGCATTATAATCCTGTATCCCCAATGACTATCAGGTGAGAAATGGGCTAGGGCCCTATATCATCTAAATCTTTATTCCAGAAGCTGCATCACTGGCACTCTGGGGGAGGCAATAATCCTGCATTTGAAAATATCCTCACTCTACTATATTTTTCGAGATTGCTGTTGCCCAGAAGGAATACACATGTTTTCTCCCTTATCTAATTCCTGACCATGACATGGAGGTTTTCAAGGAATGTAGCAACAATTTGTAATCCCTTTAAGGAAATATCTTTTGAGACAGTAGGCTAAACAGGCTGAGAAAAATTCTTTGGAATATTTGCTGTATTGTTTACCATGAGTCAAATCAGTGAAAGAAGTCATTTAAGATGCAAATGGCTTTCCAATATGTAGAAACATCTCATAATGTAATTAAAATACATTGTGTCCCCACTTGATGTTTAACACTGGTTTAGGGATCAAGCCATAATCTTCAATTTTTACTTTTTTTTTTTTTAAAGATTTATTTATTTATTCATACAAGCCGGGGTACAGGCCAGAGGTGTGGGGCAGCGAGAGGGCTCACCAGAGACAGAGTGGAGAGCAGAACAGGAAGATCAGAAACACACTGCTGAGGGGAGCAGCGGGCGAGGCAGGAGAGGTCTGCCACACCATGTGGGATTCTCCCCGGCTGGGCGTCGAACTAGCATCATGTGCTGCCGACAGCTCCACAACGCAGCGCTCAACCGCCGCGCCACCAGGGAGGCCCGATTTTTACTTGTTCTTCAATTTATTTGCTAGCTACCACGAAGAATGGAATACTAAATAAAAGTTTGGCAGATTTTGATCAGGGTTTAAAGAAGTTAAGAATGGGGCCTAACCACTGCACTGTGGAGCTGTCGGCAGTGGCGATGTGAGTTCGATGCCTGGCTGGGGAGATTCCCACATGGCGCGGCAGACCGCTCCTGCCTCGCCCACTGCTCCCCTCAGCAGTGTGTTTTGGACTATCTGCCTGTTCTTCTCCCCACTCTGTCTCTGGTGAACCCTCTCGCTACCCCACACCTCTGGTCTGTACCCCAGCTTATATGCATAAATAAATAAATCTTTAAAAAAAAGTTAAGAATGATGGAGATCTGCACAATCTTAAGAAATGTTAGTTCCTTGTTGTCTGAGGCAATAATTCTAGGTCCCTTGTGGGACATGGTTCAGTTCTGAACAGCAATATGAAGAAATTAGGAAGAGAAAGAAAAGTAAACAGGTCTGAATGAACAGGGAGTATATAAAATGGCTAATCCAAAATTTTGTATATAACAAAATATAACAATAAACAGATGATCATTAAATTTCACTGTTAAGACAGAAATATCCCTTTAAATGTGAAAATCGGTTATCCTTTTATTGTTAAAATGATGGAATAATTAATGGTTTACAGAGGTTTTTTTTTTCTTTTCCTCATAAAGAAGAGAAAAAAATCTTAGGAGTTTGATTGCTTGTGTTTGATTAATACATGTGTGTCATGTGCTAGAGAAATCTGATCTCACTTCAATATTTATGGAAAGAAATACCATTTATTAAAAACTCTGGAGCAGTCATTTTACTGCAACTGTTCTCTGCTTAACAAAATAGATTAATTCAGCAAATATTTATGGAGAAACTTCTGAGCTCCAGGCGATGAAACAGATACAGAAGATTCAGAAATGAATAGGAAAAGCAGCATTTTTTTTGAACAACTCATGATTCTGTGCGCAATGTATACACTGACAATATTGCAATACAAATGCCACTCATGTAATAGAATTTAGTACAAAGTTTCATAGGAATACTGAAGAGAGAGAGTGATTAACTGACATAGAAGGACAAATGTCTTCACAACAACATTTACATTTCTAATGGGTTTAAAGGGACTCATAGATAATTTATAGGTAAAGGAATAGATGAAATTCTGAGAAGAATTTATACTTGATCAAGTAAAATAAAATCAGTTTATTACTATTTGCATATGATTCCTTTTATTAAATAAAATAACCAATATCAATATAAAATTTTGTCTTAGTGATACTGTAAGGTAAGATATTGCTATGTAGAAAATTTCAGTGCAACATTGGAGTGTTACCTATAACTAGTTATGCAATGATCCTTCAGAACAAAGGAAGAAAGTAGGGGATATGATATGCTTATTCCCTTACCAATTTTCTCACTGGTATGGTTATTGACATATTAGGCAAGAAAATTGTATTTTGTAATATATTTAATAGTCACTGTACTTAAGTGTTTCAGTTATTCTGACAACTAAAACTCTCACATTTCCAGATATACCAAATGCACATAGCAAGGTGGATGCTTACAAATGCTATCAAATTTGGTTTGATAAAGCTATGGGCTGATATAATAATTCCATTTTGGGGGAAATGTTCTTGAAATGGAAATTTTTAGAAAATATTTAAAGTTAGCTTAGTATATTCCTGGTAAGCTAATACTTCTGGCAAGAGAATACTCTGAAATATCAGTTATGATTGTTTTACTTGGAGTTACCTGAGAGACAAAATACGAGATGGAAATGAAGAGGGATAGGAGGAGGAAGAGAAGAAACCAATCACTTAGCTGTGCAAACAATCAAAACTAATCTAATTGTACCTTCTGTCCTAATTTGTCTTAGTCAGTATGTGAATTGTAAGTAGACTTCAGAAATCAACTTCTTCACACATAATTTTATTCCCATATGCTTTGTAGATATCATAATCTTGCCCATGTCCTCACCTCCCTAATCTTCTAAAAGGAATTTAACCCATGAATTTATCAAAATTTCAGTTTGTGGCAGTAAAAACATGCATACCTCCTCACACAACATATATTTCATGGTCCATCTCTGTAAATACACTTCTGCTCATACTTTCAACTTCCTTTATCCAAAAACATAAATTAAATATAAACCTATATAATCTGTGGTCAGGGTCTCAGCTTTAACTATTATATATTGACCTAGTCTGTAGTTGATAAAATAACTCAAGACATTTAGAAGAAAAGGGCAGCGCTGAGTATTTTTTTTAATTCTTTTATTCAACTCAACGTTTCGTCTATATTGTAACTGTAAAATCAATCATTGTTTGATCTAAAGAAAAAATCAAGGTGCCTAAGTGTACTTTGTAATATATCTCCCACTAGAATAACCAGTGGAAGCTAGGAGAAGCATGTGTGGGTAAGCGGATATGTATTTACAGAACACTTTAGAAATTAAAACTAATAATGAGGGCCTCCCTGGTGGCGCAGCGGTTAAGCGCTGCGCTGTGGAGCTGTCGGCAGCGGCGACGCGTGTTCGACGCCCGGCCCGGGAGAATCCCACATGGCACGGCAGACCTCCTGCCTTGCCCGCTGCTCCCCTCAGCAGTGTATTTCTGATCTGCCTGTTCTGCTCCCCACTCTGTCTCTGGTGAACCCTCTCGCCGCCCCAAGCCTCTGGCCTGTACCCCAGCTTGTATGTATAAATAATAAATAAATAAATAAATCTTTAAAAAAAAAAAAAAAAAAAACTAATAATGAAGTGAAATCAGAGGGGGTCAAGCTCAAGCAAATGACACTTAAATGTCACAAAACAGAAACTGTTGAATAAGACAAAAATAAAGAAGAGAAAAAGATAGTTTTAATCCATGCCGATTATTTTCACCTTATGATAGTCTATATTGATTCAGTTCTATGGGGGGGGTGTTTTTCTTTGTAAATTGTCAATGCAGCACTTTTTGAAATCAAAAGTATTTTGTTCTGAAAATAGTGTTATTAGTATATTTTAAATGCATTATTTAAGCATGTGGATTTTGTTGATTTTACATTTGAAAAAAGAAACAACTCCAGTAAAGTATTAATTGATTTATAGCTAGCTCAGTTGACTGTGATTTCATGGAGTGTAAATGTACTTACAGTAAGTGTTATAACCTCCCAGGGGAGAGTCCACAATGTTGAGCAAAGCAGCATTGAGCAAAACAGCTTCTGGAGAAATATTAACCAATTTCTGCCTTGCTTTTAATGTGTCTGAAGGGAGCTTTTGTTTTGTAGAAGATTTTGCTGCTTTTGCTATCTTGTAGAATTTTAGCCAGGCTTATAATATTTTTCCACCATGGGCTAGACAAAAAAAAAAAAAAAGAGGAAAGAGGAATAAATGGGACTGTAAAGTATTGAGATATGAGCACAGAATAGGAAGGAAGGGAGGCAGGCAGCCAACTGAATCCCATTTATATACCCTGTCTGTCACCTCTTTCCTATGTCCTGCACCACCAAGTTCCTTCACTGACTTTCTCTCCTGTCTATTCACCATCCCTCAGCTCTCTGGGCTGGAAAGATAAGGACCCATTTCCTCAGGGGCATCAGTTCCTGTAACAGTTAATCAACCCGATTAATTGCTGAAACACCCAAGGTAAGCTCTGTAGATCTGGGCAAGACAACCTGCCTGGCAACAAACATGTCTTCCCAGTGACATTTGGAAGGTTATCAATTTCAAGAGAATTGACATCTTGTATGCACGTGCTGTTTTCCCAGGGGAGTCGATCACTTTATAACCTCTCCCATCTCGTGTCTCAGCTTGGGGTCACAAGAGAGAGTCACTGTCACAGCTTCACCACTGTTCTGGGACAACAAATACCACAGAAGAGTTTTCAGAAGATTGAAATTTCAATAGTTTAAGAATCGTCTAAATCATGGACTCCAGCTATACCTTGGGCTCAAATGTGTTCAGCACCGTGTCTTGTCTTACCTCCTTGCTGTTTGTGTATGTTTGTGTATATTCTTTAGATTGTCTTACCTTAACGATTCTGGGGCCTAAATAGCAAGCAGCTTGATCTAGTTTACTGAGGAAGGGCCACTTCGCCATTTAATCAAAAAGTTAACAACTACTCTCCATAGGGGTTGTTTTGAAGTTTATCGTTACCAGAAGTACAAAAATGTGATTGCCAACTTTTGGGAAGATATGGAATTTGATGAATATTAAGACAAACTAAGATAGATAGATAGACAGATAGATTATGGATAGTTTTTGTTGTTATCTTATGGCTCCCAGTTTATTATTTTATCTTTTCCTTCCACATGAGGCCATTACAATTTACTATCGGTTGGCATATAAGCAACAAATATGGACAGCAATTTTTGATAATATCCTATCTGGGGCAGGGGGCAGAATCAGGAATATATGGGGTGAATTTAGCTCAAAAGAAATATATCAACTATTACTGTTCCATATAATACTGTGAAGCCAATGGTATATGTCATATAAACAAATCAGGACATAAAATGAGACAGAATTGGTTTCACTCTCATTTTGTTTTGTAGCTCATTGAGAATATGTGGCATCTGGTGGGCTGTGTCGGCTCTTCTCCCTCCTAGTCACTCATAAACCCCATGATTCGAAATAAAGTCTGTTCAATCAAAATTTAAAGTTTTAAAGTTTTTTGAAAAGATGTCCAAATGAGAAAGGAAATGCATTGTGTACATTTGGTTACTTTTTGTTTTTATCCACTCCAATTTACAACTTCATTTCTTTCAGTCACTCACTTGGGGAACGTTTAATAAGATTTCTTTTCTTTCTTAAATGGTTTGTGTGAAAAAAATGGATCTTTAGTCTTCCTATTTTGCTTTTGTTTACAATAGTATTTGAATCTTTGCATTTCCAGTTTGGTATATATTATATTTTTGGTATATATGTATGTGTATCTAGCAAAATACACATATACCCTATTCAACTCTTCAACTCTTTCTGCAACTGTTTTATCTTTGATACTTATGGACTGTTTACAACAGGAGGAGTTGTTGCTAGTTCTGAACATTGCTCACCTTTGAGGAAGAAATAATGGCCCTATTGGAATGCCCATTTCTAACTTGGCTTCTTGACAACCCATCGTGGCTGAAGGGCATGGCTCTCTCTTCATCTCTTGGCAGAGGAAGAATGAATCGTTTTATTTTTTCTAAATATTGGTGAGCAAATTCATAAAGGTCATTTGTGGTCATCCAAAATCATTCACTCTTTTTGTTTTTTATCTTCCATTGTTCCATTGTTAATTTTGTTCTATATCATTAGTTTAATGACTATAAAATACACTGTCAAATGGTACAAATTATTTACTATTTAAGTGATACCCTGCCATGCCTGGCTATTTTGGAAGTTTTAATTCTTTATCATAAATTAATATTGTCTTAAGTAAATTTACATAATAGTCTTCCTTGCTATTCATAACTAGTTCTTCATGGCAAAATGTGCTGTGAGTTTTTAAGTTGTTAAAATAAAACTCTATTATCCACTATAAGAGCAAAATGAGCATGTAGCAAAGACAAAAAAGAACATATTCTTGATTTGAATTTTCCTAAAAGAAATAGTCTCCAAAATGTCAGAAGCACACAAACGCATACCGTTGACTCTAAAGAGGGCTCATTCATTTTGCTCATAATTTGCAAGTTATACTCGTTTTATGAATTCTTAATTAATCCTTTGTTCACAGAAAAGCAATGTTTGCTGAATCTAATTATTTCATGACTAGAGAAAAATCTTGCCTCTTTCTCCTACTTTTCCTAATATCTGAGCTTGAGTCTTCATTTTACACCTATACGCCTCACAGCTACCTCGTCGACTAAAGCTGCCTTTCCTCACATCAGCCTCTGGTGCCTCATGTCCACCCACCCTGCCTACCTCTGTGCTCTGCCCCTGGCTGTTCAGTCCCCCTGGCCTGCCTCTGCAACAGCTTTTGCTGAGTAATTCACAGCTTTTCTCCCTCTTCTCCCACACAGCCACCACCTTGCACAGTCTTTCAAGTACTTAGAGCTGCTGCTTAGAAACAGAAACAAATGCAAGTGAATGAAAACTGCAATACAAATCCTAGAGTCATGTGCTTTAGGATAAATCAGACATTTATATGCAATAGTCCTCAATTTTTTAAAAGGACTTAAGAGGTTTTTGTCTTTTTAGCTGATGAGGATAAGAGAAAGGGGGACATTATCATATATTAGATAAATTTGCTACAGCCGTTTCTTCTGCCTAGAATGATTTTCCTCCAAGATACCTACTTGGCTCACTCCTTAATCTTCTTCACTTATTTGTGGAATCTCATGTTGTAAATTGGATCTACTCCTACTTCAGCCTGTTCTCCCTGCTCCCTCTGCTCTTCTGGGTCAACTTTACCTTATTTTACTTTTATTTCTTTTCCCATCTGTCTTAAAATCTCACATGTTAGATAATCTATTTGCTATATTTTTTACTCTTATTTTTAATTATCATAAAACTTAGCTCCAACAGAGCAGAGAATTTGTGTTATTGGACCCAGATACCAAAATTCTGGCAAGTGTCTGCACCTGGAATTATTCTAAGAATGAATGGAAGGAAGGAAGGAGGGCAGGAAAATAAGGTTGAACAGAAAGAACAAATGAATGGAGAATGACAATTATAAGGGTAATAAAGAGTTGTTTTTTTTTTTTTCAAAAATTAATGCAGAGTAATTTCAGTTCAACAAGTGTTTGCTGATTATTGGGATAATTTAAGTATTACTAAGTACTCTAGAGCATACATAAATGAGATATTCATCTTCAGTGAAAGGAGTTTGTAATTATTTAGGAATATAGCAATATCTAGATAATGGGGTGAAGTATTAAAGATGTTGCGACACCATGTAATGGAACCATTACTGTAGATTTGTTTTAGCCCATTCCTGTGGGACGCGGCTGCCGCCATTACAAGATGGCGACCGGGAAAAGAGGATGTGGCCTGGAGAATGAGGAGGTGGGTCTAGAGAATAGGTAAACAACAAAATGGCGGACGCATGATCGCCTCCTGTCAAGCGAGAAAGCGAGTAGTGCGCGCGTGATCAGTGTAATGATTGGTCGGAGGGAGGTTCCACTTTTCTTCTATTGGCCCACTGTATGTATATATACCCGCGAGATACGGAATAAAATCATCATCCGGAAGATTGCCTCTGAGTTGCGTCGTCCTCTCCGCTGGTCGGGAGTCCGCGCGCGACAGCTGGTGCCGAAACCCGGGACGCCGGGACGAACGAGAGGCAACGATCAGGTAAGGCTGTGCACACAATCTGCCAAAGAGCAGGCTGCCGTAGCGGCAGGGTAAACTGAAAGTTGCGCGTTGACGGACTAGCCATGGGAAACTTAGTATCCAAGTTAAAAGTTGAGGTAGCACTCCAAGAACTGCTGGAAGCAAATGGGACCCCTCTAAAGAGTCCGGCCGTCAGCGCCTTCATGAGAGATTTAGAAAAACGGGCGCCATGGTTCTTGGAGGAAGGAATGTTGAATATTCCGCAATGGGAACAACTGGGGCGGGCCTTTAGAGAACAGGACGATATATCACCCTCCACGATGGCAGTGTGGGCCTTAGTCAAGACTTGTTTAATGGTCCCGACACCGAAGGTAAAGGGCTTCTTGGAACGGGGTAGCCAAGCGCTAGAGGAAGTAAAGCAGGACTCAGAAAGGGGGTCAAAGAACACGGAGGATGACGAGGATAGCCACAGTGTAGCTTCCCTTAGAACTGAAACCAAAAGTCCGACCGGCGAAGTAGGAGCCGCGCCCCGAGAGGGCGGTCAGCGACACTTGTGCCCAGTCAAGGAATTAGAGCAAATGCATAAGGATTTAACAGACCTGTGGGAAGACGGCGGTCTGGTTGAACCCAAACCGCCGCCGCAGTATTTAGAACCCTCCGCCCCCCCCCCCGGAAGCCGCCAGTGAGGGACGTATGCAGGGGAGACCCCCAATGTCCTTGTCTGACTTGCTATACTAGGCAATGGCAGCGTATCCTTCAGGAACAGGCAGGATTCTTCTACCCTGTGTTTGAGGACCAAAATCAGCAACGGTCCCACCAACCAATAGACTTCAAGGTGGTAAAGCAATTAAAAGAATCAGTACACACTTATGGCCATCAGGCAGCGTTTACCGTGTCCCTCGTAGAGTCCATAGGACAGCAGTACCTCACGCCCGAGGACTGGGTCAACCTCTGTAGGGCTACGTTATCGGGGGGCCAGTTTCTGGAATGGAAGGTCTTGTTTTATGATTTTTGCCAAGAAACCGCACGGCGTAATGCCGCTGCAGGAAATCCCCAGTACAATACTGAGATGTTGACCGGCACTGGCGCTTACGCAGGTTTGCAAAACCAAATTCAGTACCACCCTGGAGTTTACAGCCAAATAGCGACGGCTGCCCAGCGCGCCTGGAAAACCCTACGGGGTACCGGCGACGTTCATTCCCAATTGTCAAAAGTAATACAGGGACCCACTGAACCATATTCAGAGTTTGTAGACTGTCTGGTGCAGACCGCAGGTAGGGTGTTCTCAGATGTTGATTCTGCTATGCTGCTAATAAAGCAGCTCGCATATGAGCAGGCGAATAAGTGGTGTAAGGATGCCATTCGCCCATGGAGAGGAAAAGAACTTCCTGTCTATATAAAAATATGTAGAGACATATCAGGTCCGGTCATCCAGGGACAGGTAATGACCGCCGCTATTTCACAAGCTATAAGAGGACTCAACTCCTCCAGCATTACTTGCTACGCCTGCGGCAAGACAGGTCACATGCGCAAACAGTGCACCCAAGCAAAAGGGCCTGCGCACGGGACGCCAGCAGTAAACACCCCCCAGGCAGGCCCTCGCTTATGTCCTCGATGCAAAAAGGGAAACCATTGGGCCTCTGAGTGCCGCTCAGTCTTTGATAAAGCTGGAAATCGCTTACCGCCCAAGCAGCAATCAAAAAACGCACACAGGGGCCCGAGCACCCGGGGCCCCTCACAAATGTACGGGGCAGTCGTGACCATCCCAAAGATCCACAGGGACTTGTTTCCGCCGTCAGAACAGGGCGCGATGAGCAGCGAAGAGCCACCCCAGGCTCCGGAGGACTTGACCTCTGTGCCACCACCCGACTGGTATTGACGCCAGAAATGGGGGTTCAGGCGATCCCCTCGGACATGCAAGGGGGACCCCCAGAAGGCACAGTAGGACTGCTTCTGGGGAGGTCGTCAACAGCACTAAAAGGACTAGTTGTCCACCCGGGTGTCATTGATAGTGACTTTACAGGTCAAATAAAAATCCTGGTTTCGTTCCCTCGAGGGATAACCGCCATCAGTCCAGGAGATCGCATAGCTCAGCTCCTAATCTTGCCCAGTTGTCATGAATCCTTCCCGTCCAAAGCCACACCCCGAACAGGGGGGCTGGGTTCTGCAGGCGATCCTATCGCAGCCCTAACCTTGACTCTAGGTGACCGGCCATTGCACCTCCTCCAAATACGTGGAAAAAAGTTTACTGGACTTCTAGATACCGGGGCAGATAAGTCTATTATAAATGCAGTTGACTGGCCAAAATCCTGGCCACTAGTTAAGGCCAATCAAACACTCCGCGGCTTGGGAATTGCAAAGAGCCCAG
>PVIJ01002659.1:0-24068 GCA_004024925.1 Scalopus aquaticus
AAAAAAAAAAAAAAAAAAAACAAAGGGTCACACAGAACTAAACCAAAACAAACCCTAGAAATATGAGTAGAATAGAGCATCTCAGGCTTCCCTGGTGAAGCAACGGGTTGAGTGCAGCGCTGTGGATCTGTCAGTGGCTGCGACGTGAGTTCGATTCCTGGCAGGGGAGATTCCCACAGGGCACAGCAGACCTCTTCTGCCTTGCCCTCTGCTCCCCTCAGCAGTGTATTTCAGTCACTCTGCCTGATCTGCTCCCCACTCTGTCTCTGGTGAACCCTCTCACTGCCCCACACCTCTGGCCTGCATCCCAGCTTGTATGCAAAAATAAATAAATCTTAAAAAACAACAACGGAATAATTATTTAAAAAAAAAAGAATTGAGCATCTCAGAGTGGGAGGGACAGAGGTGGGGAGCAACGTGGGGAGGGACCCTATGAACTGTGGGTGCTTGGTGGTGGGTGGAGCATAGTAACATGTATCTGAAGAGGTATGAGCCTTTATCTTTGGATCATATATTCTACTGCATACCAATGTTGCTTCAATAAAATAAAGCAGAAATAAGACAATGGAATAAACTATTGAGCATCATAGAAAAACAAAATAATAATTATATTATTAATGAGGGTAACTTATATAACAAAGGAATAAATGTTCTCCTGTCAAATAATTATATTAGAAAAGTGTTTTAAAAAAAGACTTTGGCAGTCAGAAACAATGACAGAGGAGAGTCTTGAAAAGATCGCTCTTTCGTCGTGTTTAATAACAATTTATAAAAGCTTTTATGTAAAAAAAATAGTTTTATGCCAGGAATCGTGCTAGTCATTGAGAATACAAAGATGAATAACACATTCCCTGCTCTTAAGGCTGTCAAAAGCATTTGTGGGAGAGAGTGACATGTAAAAATATATTAAGAGCAATGAGGAAAGTGCTGTAATTAAAGTTTGTAGAAAAGGCTGCACCGGGGATATTTAATTGCATGTCGAGATGAAGGAAAACTTCACAGAATATACAGCCTTCCAGGTATGTGAAAAGTGGGTAGCATGCAGGTGTCTAACAGCTGGGGCGGAGGTCGCGGCACAGCATAAAGACTGAACATGGAGGAAGGTTCTGAAAACGGATGAGGAATGAGCAAGGGGGCATAAGAGGCTGTGGAGCTGGGGAGGCAGCAGACTTGGGTTTGGTGCAGGAAGGTGAGGCTGGTGCCTCCTCAGAAGAGCCCAGGGGAGAGCACTTCAGCCGCAGCCTGCCCCCAGCCCTGGGCACAGTAGGGAGACAGCAAAGGCCTCCCCTTCCCCTTTTAAATCTTGCCCATCATTTTAAAGGTTGGATTCAGAGGCCTCGCTGGTGGCCCAAGGGGTTAAGTCGCAGCACTATGAAGCTATCCAGAGCCACTGCAGCATGAGTTCGATCCCCAGCCAGGGAGCTTCCCACGTGGCTCGGCAGACCTCTCCTGTCTCCCCTCTGCTCCCCTCAGCAGTGTACTTCAGTCAATCCACCTGTTCTGCTCCCCACTCTGTTTCTGGTGAATCCTCTCACCACCCCCCACCTCTGGCCTACACCCCAGCTTGTATGCATTAAAAAAATAAATTTTTTTATTGTTATTTGTATCTTTTACATTGTGTATTCCTCATGGGTAACCCACCATTTCACCCATGACTCATCACCATAGTCCCTTGTGCTCTTTTCTCCCCCATTTTGAGCCCTTATCCTCCCCCTCCCTCACTGAGTGTCTCTCTCTTGTTTGGTTCCCCTATATTCCTGTTCTAAGTGAAACCATTCGATATTTCTTTCTTTCTTTCTGGCTTATTTCGCTGAGCATGATCCCTTCTAGCTCCATCCATGTTGCTGCAAATTGCATGTGTTTATCTTTTTAATTGCTGAATAGTATTCCACTGTGTATATGTCCCACATCTTCTTGATCCAGTCAACTATGTTTGGGCATCTGGGTTGTTTCAATACCTTAGCTATTGTAAACAGTGCTGCAGTAAACATACGGGTGCATGTATCCTTTTGGATTAGTGTTTTTGTGTCCTTTGGGTAGATTCCCAAAAGTGGTATTGCTGGGTCATATGGAAGCTACATTTTTAGCAGTTTGAGGAATCGCCATACAGCTTTCCATAGTGGTTGGACCAGTTCGCAATCCCACCAGCAGTGTGGAAGAGTTCCTTTTTCTTCACATCCTCGCCAGCATTTGTTGTTGCCTGGTTTTTAATGTGTGCCATCCTCACAGGTGTGAGGTCGTATCTCATTGTGGTTTTGATTTGCATTTCCCTGATTATAAGTGATGTTGAACATTTTTTGTATATCTGTTGGCCATTTGCTTTTCTTCTTTTTTTTTATGATTTATTTATTTATACATACAAGCTGGGGTTACAAGCCAGAGGTGTGGGGCGGCGAGAGGGCTCACCAGAGACAGAGTGGGGAGCAGAACAGGCAGATCAGAAATACACTGCTGAGGGGCGCAGCGGGCGAGGCAGGAGAGGTCTGCCGCACCATGTGGGATTCTCCCTGGCTGGGCGTCGAACTCATGTCACCGCTGCAACAGCTCCACAGCACAGCGCTCAACCGCTGCGCCACCAGGGAGGCCCTGCTTTTCTTCTTTAGAGAAAAAAATCTTAAAAAAGAAAGATTGGATTTAGCTTGTGATGGAGGAGAGTTGAAGAGTGAACTGAAGTGTGTGGAGGGCGGGTAGGCTTGGAATGAGAGGGGTCGGTTCTCAAATTGAGAAGGTCCTTCATCAAATATTCCCACCATCTCCAGGAAGTAGGCTGGCATTGATGGGGTGCAGAAATGCAGACAACTTCTGTCCCCCATGCACTCTGCTGCCCACCTCCCCAACCCCCTTGTGTCAAATGGGAAGCCCTTGTGTGGTTCTCTAAGTAGCTCTGACAAAGGAGAGAAGCTGGTTTCCTAGGTGGCAAAAAGGATGCGAGGTGCACCGTTGGACAAGAGATAAACACGGCCCCTGTGCCGTCAGCTCTGTTCCCCAGAAATGTCACTGGTTGCAGGGCTTCCTCGTTCCATCTGATGGGAGGTTCTGGTGCCACGTACTGTGGCTAGTGCAGCCTCTGAGGTTGAGCCTCGGCCCTTCCGCCAGGTTTGCAAACCACACCCTCGGCCCTTGGTCAAACAGAACTGATGGTTTAGCAAAGCCTGCTCTTTTTTATTTTTCAATTTATTTAGAACAAAAGAAGAATGGTATTTTCTGGCTGGTTGGAGGCTGGCCTCCTAGTGAAGCAAGGTATTCACTAGATTTTTGCTGAATGAATGGAGCTAACACTTAATCGAACTCGTTAAGTAAGAGGAAAATTGAATTAGCCTTAAAATCTCCTAAGTACAGCTATCCTTTAAGAAAAACATCTTTGAGCTTGCAAGAGCTGTTGATTCAATAAATTATTTGCAATGGAGTAGGGTTCTGGAATATTCTCTCTTCTGTATCACGTAGCAGGAATACTAGTTTGTAAAATAGTGGACCCAGCAGACATCGTGGCAAGTTTGGCAGTTCATCCACAGATTTAAAATTATTATATTCTCAAGTGTAGGCTACTAGGTAAACCTAGATGTTTACTGAGAAAGAGAAAAACCTGATGTCAATTTCAGCATAATTTAGTTGCAGGGCAATCTGTCTTTCTGGACTAGCATAAAATCTTTTGGGCCTAACATTCCAAAAGATCCTTTTAACCACATCTGCTTACAGTTATATTTAAGAAAATGCAGAAGTTCATTTTATTTTCATGGTTGAAAAATTGGGGGGCTAGACCTCTTCACCCACAACTGTGATTCATAGTTCTGTGTCTATGGGCAGAATAGATGCTTCTAGAGAGACAATTCTGCTGTCACAGAGGCAAGTTTTGAGGAAGATTCAAAGCAGTATTAAAAGTATTGCTTTTCCCTGAGGCACCACTTTTAAAATTTTGCTAACTCTTCAATAACACATGTAATTTGTATGACTTTTTTTTGAGAAGATGAAACAGGGATGCTAGGTTGAAATTAGGATTTGTTTCCAAGAAAATAATATTCATATGAACTGTATTCTACACATAGGAGAAACTCAAGATTTCTTACACGAATAGGCCTGAAAATTCCTTGTGAATTCTTAAAGAATTGATATTTTTATGCTCAGCCCTAACCCTGAGGTATAATTTAGTTATTTCGTGTTGCTCGTCTCCGAAACATTTTTCTGCTTTTTTCCCAAAGATTTTATTTTTTATGTGTACCAGGTGGGGTGCAGGCCAGAGGTGTGGGGTAATGAGAGGGTTCACCAGAGACAGAGTGGGGAGCAGAACAGGCAGATTGACTGAAGTACACTGCTGAGGGGCGCAGCGGGCGAGGCAGGAGAGGTCTGATGCACCCTGTGGGAATCTTCCCTGCTGGGCATCACACTTGCGCTACAGCTGCCAACAGCTCCACAATGCTGCACTTGACCCATTGCGCCACGGGGGAGGCCCCCTGCTTTCTTTTATTAATCATTTCTCTCTCTCTCTCTCTCTCTCTCTCTCTCTCTCTCTCACACACACACACACACACACACACACACACACACACACACACAGATGTTATATGGACTGATTTTGTGTGACTTTCATTATCCACTTTTGGGTATTCTCACAGGTGTTTTTGGTACTTAGCTCCAAAAGGAAACCTAAGTATGATTTGAAGGAGAGTCATTTCAGGCAAACTCTTCCACCCCCTGCCCATTACTGGATGATTTGATCCTTGGGAAATTTCTTCCTGCTAAGAAGGTTTTGATTATTATATTAATAATCAAAAAACGGTCCATTGCTTCCATTAACATGGGCTCATCTAGGGCCATTTATGTCACTCACACATTTTTTCTTCTCCAGTGTCATGGTCTCCTGACCAAAGAATCACATTAGACTCATAGGAGTTTTTTGTTTCAAGTATCTAGATTCTCTAGATGATTGAATATCTACTCTCCATTTTTTCCAAATGGCTTGTCCTTGGGATACATTTCGAGGAATGTTCCCTCCACACAACTCTGAGATTATTGAGTTCAGTTTTTTTTATGAAGGTCAGGAGGGGCCCTCATGTGCACAGTGATGGGGTCTGTGATCCCTTTGTATAGGCCACAGAGTCAGCCCTCAGCACCACTCAGGAGATCTCGGTTGGCCAAGCTCAGTGACAGCACAGTTCAACCCAGGTTTTGTTGTGGTAGGTGTGGGCTTTGGCTTGCTTATTAACACTTTGTGTGCCGGTGCCCTTTAAATTTACCAGCCCTTGGGGCCGGCCATTTTCTGTGCCACCGCATGAATGGTATAAGCATTCAATAAAGCACACACAACTCCTGAACTACTGGATATTAAAAAAGCTGTAATATCTCTCATAAAACACCTTACACTTTAACCAAAACAATGTGTAAAGCTTCTAGACTGAGTATGATCAAAGAAGTAGCTCCTAATCTTTCCAAATAAATCCACCGTGGCGTGAAAAACCGGAGACTAGATGAACACGTATTAATACGTGAGCGGCCACCTGATACTGGTGACAAAAAACACGTACTAATACGTGAGTGGACCACAAAGTGTTAAGCAAAGATGTGTAGGTAGACTGTTCCAGGAACAGCATAAAGCACTGAGTGGCGTTCTCATGGGCCGGAACTGGATTCTGGCAGGAAGCCAGAGTGCACTTTGGGTATTTTAGAGCCCCAGATTATATTCTCTCTAAGGTGTCCCTTAACTACCCCTAATTCTCTTGTTCATTGTCTTTGTGTGTGTGTGTGTGTGTGTGTGTGTGTGTGTGTGTATGTGTGTAGACAAATGGCATGTACCTACCTTTTTGTAATTTTTTTTAAAGATAAATTTATGTGTACAAGAACTGGGGTGTAGGCCAGAGGTGTGGGGGGTGAGAGGATTCACCAGAGACAGAGTAGGGAACGGAACAGGCAGATCAACTGAAGTACACTGCTGAGGGGAGCAGCAGGCAAGGCAGGAGAGGTCTGCTGTGACATGTGGGAAGCTCCCTGGCTGGGGATCGAACTCATGCTGCAGTGGCTGCTGATAGCTTCATAGCGCTGAGACTTTAATCTCTGTGCCACCAGGGAGGCCCTACTTTTTGTAAATCTATCTACTAGATTGTGAGCTGCTCCAGGGCATGTACTTTTTAGGCTAGACATTTAGTCAGTGACTAACATACATTAGTGGCCCAGAAAAATCTCTATTTGGTTAATAATTTAATTATATAAACCTGCTTTAATTTTCAAAAGTAAAATGATACCCTATAACCATGAAATTTAAAAGTCTATAGATTCATTAGAATTTTTAAATGTTTTATAGTAATACATTTTAAAAATTGAGTAGATTTGACTTTCAGAGTAAATTACATCATATCTGTCTCTGAAAGACTAGACTTCATGTTTTTTATTATTCAATATAAATCATAGTTATTAGTGGTTAATTAGAGCATTTAGCAAAGTCATCAAATAGTGTCCTAGAAAACTTGATGAAAGTGTTAGTTTGCATTTCCATTAACATTTAACTGATACAAATCAGTTGCAGGAGGTGGTATGGAAATGTATTTAAAGGCCAGAGTGGGGGCCTCGCTGGTGGAGCAGGGGTTAAAGTCTCAGCACGATGAAGCTATCACAGCCAGTGCAGGGAGCTGACCCACATGGCGCAGCAGACCTCTCCTGCATAGCCCGCTGCTCCCCTCAGCAGTATACTTCAGTAGATCCACCTGTTCTGCTCCCCATTCTGTCTCTGGTCAATCCTCTTAACCCCTTCACCTCTGGCCTACACTCCAGTTCTTGTGTGCATAAATAAATAAATCTTTTTTTAAAAAAAATAAAGGCAGGAGTGTTCAGCTTCCAAGGCAACAAAACCCAGATACACAGGAATAATCATCCTCTTACTCTGTGTCCCAAAGATGCAGAAAAGCAGGGAGTTAAAAGGAATACAGCCACCTGGAATTGCTGCATAAAAATGATACACCCCAAATCCAGGCCAGTGTTCTTGGGGTACATGTGATTCAGGTATTTTGATGGAGGAGATATAAAGCAAAATAAGATTAGAACTAGGCCCACACAAGAAAGTGGGGTTAGAAGAAATCAACATGACCATTAGCACAATCCCTAGGTGCCAGCTCCTAAGTTACAAAGCATAGGTAGGGGCTAGAAGACAGTCCAGGGCCAAAGATAAGGAGATTGAGCCCATTGTAGAATCTCTATTCTCTTTTCTAATTCTAGTGAGCCAGCAGCCAGGAACCTTCCTCAAAGATGAGCCCCTCCCAACTAAAAGAAGGCTGTATCAGTGCCATCCGGGCAAGAATTCGGGGCAGCCATTTCTCTGCCCACCTGTGCCTATGCAGGTGCTTTTCTTTACCAACTCTGTCCCTCTGCAGGGCAGCGGCCTGCCTGCCTGCCCATGACCTGCACCATGCAGGCCTCTCTTTAGCAAACTTGCCCCTCAGTGGGGCAGCTCTTCCTGTCCACTGGTGTCTGTACAAGTGTCCTTTTACTTTCTTGTCCTAATAAACCTGTTCTTTAAGTGTAACTGAGTCTCTGTCTCATGGAGAAACTTGTCACGTGCCGCCAAAGGGAGCTCTGGGGAAACCTTTCCCAGAGTGAACCCAAGGACCCCAAATCCTTGCTCTCAAATCCATTGACTCTAAAAACGACATCAGTTTCACTTGCGATTTTGTCTGTTTTGGTCACAGCAATTATAATTCAATGTTAATACTTGGACATTTTAAGCAATAGACATGTCTTTCTGCTATAAAAACCCAGTTATTAGGGGCCTCCTTGGTGGAGCAGCGGTTAAGTGCTGTGCTGTGGAGCTGTTAGTAGCGTCAACGGAAGTTCGAATCCAGGCTGGGGACATTCCCACATGGCGCAGCAGACCTCACCTGCCTCGCCCGCTGCTCCCCTCAGCAGTGAATTTCCGTCGATCTGTCTGTTCTGCTCCCCACTCTGTCTCTGGTGAACTCTCTCACTGCCCCATGCCTCTGGCCTGTACCCCAGCTTGTGTGCATAAATAAATAAACCTTAAAAAAAAAAAACCTCAGTTATTACATTTAATGGACCCTCATTGGGTGGGGGAAGGTAAGAAATGACAAATATGTATATATTTATGTCCCTGATTAGGAGACAGATTAATCTTAGTTGTCAGTATGGAGCTCTTAAATGTGTGAAAATGGCATATACTGTGTTTCAAAACAATTATTTCTTTTTACTTTGGAAGTTTTTTAAACGTGTAGCAGTTCCACATAATGGAACTTTTAGATTTAGTTATATAACAACAAATAAATAAATGATTAGAAATTATATTGTAAAATTGTCCCAAGAGCAGTCCACTTTTTTTTCTTTTGGGGGAACATGTGGTAACAGTGTCATGAATATGCAGATTTCTGTCCATTTTGACAATCTGAAACAGGGCCATTATCTTAAATAAAATACTCTGTGTAGGGGCCTTCCTGGTGGCGCAGCGGTTAAGCGCTGTGCTGTGGAGCTGTCAGCAGCAGCGATGCGAGTTCGATGCCCAGCTGGGAGAATCCCACATGGTGCAGCAGACCTCTCCTGCCTTGCCCGCAGCTCCCCTCAGCAGTGTATTTCTGATCTGCCTATTCTGCTCCCCACTCTGTCTCTGGTGAAGCCTCTCACCACTCCGCACCTCTGGCCTGTACCCCAGCTGTATGTATAAATAAATAAAAAATAAATCTTTTTTAAAAAAAATAAAATACTCTGTGGAAATGTGCGCTTCTTCCAGAGAGATGACCACATGATTATACATATATACATGGGATTCCTTTACTTATGTGTTTACTCTAAATACATTTATTCAGTGCTTCCTCCAGGCCAAGGATATTATAGTAACTCAGACAAACAGACCTGCTCTTTCACTCTCTCTGCTTTTGTGGAGCTCGAAATCTGGTGAGTAGTTGTGGGAGGGCTGTAAGTCACAGCATACCCCTTCACCCCGAAACTACACAACTGAATGCCCCAGGGTACTGTAAGAGTGTGGTCCTCAGGAAAGAGGAGTGTCCCAGGACTCCACACCCACCTCAAGCCAGAGAGATCCAAGACACCTAGGACTACAAATCCCAGAATGCCATCACCACCGAAGGAAGGATGCTGAGGACTGAGGGTGGAGTTAAGCAAGGGTTTTTGGGCTTTAAAAACCAGACATGTGAGCTTTGGGGCCTATCGCTCGTAGTTGCAGATCTCCAGGTTTTTGGAGTGTGCCATTGAGATTCCAGCTCAGTGGAACTGGTAGGATGCATTCACCAATTTATTTTTTATCTTTTTTCCCTTCCTTTTTTGTAAATAAACCCTTTTTATTAATTTTATTGTGTGTCTGCAGTTGAGTCTTATAAGTTCCTTTTAAGCTCATGGGTAAGAACTCACATACAGGCACCCCATTTTCTACCAGGGCTGCCCTGTATCAGTTTGGCACCCAACGTGGGGCTCCTCTTTTGCCCGATATTAGTTGGCACCCGACATGATTGGACATGGCCCCTTTGGTTTACCAGCCCAAGGATCCTCTCCTTGCACTGGTCACCTTAAAGTGCAAAGCAATATCTGGTACTGATTTTAAAAAAGCTTTTCTTAAATACTAGTAGTGGGTTCCACCATCAGTTTGGGTGGATCTGCTTCTCCATCCCCAATGTAAGGCCTGCTATTGACAAATTAATGTCTTTGTTGCTTAAAATGCCCATTGGGAACGCACCCCAGGGTTCCACTCTGTACAGAGGGACCTGGTTCTTCTCTTTTACAAATGTTAATTTTATTGGCCTGTACTGGTTGTTGTATATCTGACTGTTTAAAAGTACTATAACTCTATCTGCTGTAACTACAAGCTGTGTCATGTACAGTGTTGTTACTTATGATTATGCCAATGTAAAGAGATTGTTCAATGTTCACCATAGTTATGGTGATTAAAACTAAAAGTGGGTAATGTAACTGGGCTGAGTCCAAAGTCTGGTAAAGGTGGTGCCCCCTGGAGGGGTTTGCTGATGAGAATGAATAGCCCCAGGGAAAATGCTAAGTTTACAGTTTGGGGTGGAGATTCAGATGAGAAATTAAAGGGACTGAATGAGAAGGGGAAGTCAGTCTCCATGATGCAGGAATAGAGGAAGCAGTCGGCATGATGTAGGAATGGAAGAGGCAGTTGCCATGATGCAGGAATAGAGGAAGCAGTTGCCATGATGTAGGAAAAGAAGAAACATTTTTGAATCTTCAGTGACTTTGGGGCAAGTGACTTTAGACGCTTTGCAAATAGCCAAGCGATGGAAACTGCTCCCAGTTTTGTCTTTACTGCAGCTGAAGGAAGAAGGCAGAGGCCCAAAGCAGGCACCTTCCTAAAATGGGTAAGGGCAGTCTGTTGGGCCGTCTGGCCACTGTAGTTGCTATTTGCAGTGTTGTTGGCCTGGTGCTGTGCTGGGGCACCATGGCACTTCCGGGCGCGTCTCTAGTTGTGTTCTATGTCGTCCTTGTGAGTTGGAACCTGGCCTACAGTCTGATTGTTGCACATCTGCAGAAGAAGGAAGATGCCATTTTGGAAATGTGGCCTATTGTTTGGAAGAGGAGCTCCACATCAGCAGTGGCGGGAAGATGCCACCTTTGTTACTTTTCTGGGACTTAAAGGACTGGACGTTGCTTTAAGTAAGGTGAACAGCTATATGCTGACTTTAGTAATTCTTTGCTTTTTCCTGTTTGTTAAATAAATCCCATTGTTATTGTTCCCTAAGCCTGAGTGGTCTTGCAGTTGTGCACGCAGGTTCAGAACCAAGATAGTGACCAGAAAACAATTTGGGCACTGCCTTTGGCCAATTTTGAGGCCCCATTTGCCCAGTATCAGTACCATGCCTCTCCTCATGCCAATCTCTCTAGAACAAGTTGTGGACATGCACATACTGTCCTACCTAAAGTCATGTTTCTTAATATTCCTGTGTTAAATTTTCACTTTTTTTTCCTTTTATGTACAGACTAAAGTCCAAACTTTGTCATTCTGGTATTTAATACCTTTGAAAATGTTAATCTACCTGTCTCATTATTTTCCTCTCACCTGTTACCTATTTCACCATTGTTAACTGGAAATCAAGTGTTAATGATAGTTACACAAATATTTTATTAGATAATCAAAGTGACGATTTGAACGGGGAAGCTGTCTGATAGAGTTTACACTGTGAGAGCTGTTCCAGGCAACAGCAGTTTGAATTTAATTTATATAGGTAAGAACAGTGAGTCATAGACACTAAGAATGTAATTATTCTTGATATAGGGGCTTCTCTTAAGTTGTTCTGACCTGAAGATATGCTGATGCTAGAGGAAGTGAGTTGAGGATTTAATCTCTCCCTTTCTGAAGAATGCACTGCAGGAATGCAAAGGCTGGGTGCCCATTGTTAAATCTTCTTTATCTGGCTCCTTGGTCATCAGTGGGGGTGAAAAGATTAACTTTATCTTCAGGCAGTAGAATTCTCACTTAAAGTGTAGGATGGAGTCTATTCAAAGGTGAGGTCTATAAAGATTGCTTAGCACTCTTGCCTGCTAGACTTGGGGATTGTTGAGGTGGGGGAAGGTAGTTTCACCAGAAAATTTTACAGTAAGTTCACAGCTTTCTTTACAGGATTTAACACCACCAGAAGTTACTGTGTTTACTAGATGAGCTATTTCAAGGCATAAACTTGATTTATCTTCTCACCCACCACTTCCCAGCATGTAGGACAGGATCAGGCAGATACTTAAGGTTCTGTAAATATGCTCAGTACCTTCCTACATTTAAAAACATCTCCTCCAGTTGTCTAATTATTCGTGAGCAAACCTCACATGTTCCTACTAGAGCCTTCATGTATACTGTAAATGCCCAAAAACCTTTGCAGCCATTGTGGCCTTTACTGTCTTCAACGTGATTGTTTGTATTCATTTGCACAATCACTGTCAGAAATTACTTTTAGTATTTCAAAATTAATATCACAGTCCATGAAATCTTTCAGTTTTTTCAATTGCTGCTTACATGTGTTCTTGCTTTGTCTGATTATGTTTTGACTATTATCCCTTGAAATAGGGATGTGATATCATTTTAACAACAAAGCTAATAATAATATAACAATTTCAACTTAGTGTTTATTGTGTAGCTCCACTAAATCAGGTCCACAGGGCATCTTCAAGATGGATCCCTGAGTGTTTGGTCCAATATATCATAGTTTTCTCACGTTTGTGTTTCCTATTGTCTCAGGAGAGTATTTTGTAATGACTAATTTTATTTCAAATTAATAAACAGAAAAAATGATACAGCAGAAGACATACTGATGGTTGGGGGAAAAAAGTAGCAGCTGATAGGTAACTAAGAAGAGTGATAATAATATTAGTTGTTATAGTTGTTATAGGGCAGCCCTGATATAAATGGGGTGTCTGTCTGTGGGTTCTCACTGGTGTGCTTAAAAGGGACTTATAAGACTCAACTGCAGACACACACAATAAAATTAATTTTAAAAACGGGCTCTATTTACAAAAAGGGAAGGGAAAAAGATAAAGAATAATTTGGTGAATGCGTCCTACCAGTTCCGCTGAGCTGGAATCTCAATGGCACACTCCAAAAACCTGGCGATCCGCAACCACGAGCAATTGCCCCCAAAGCTCACATGTCTGGTTTTTAAATCCCAAAACCATTGCTTAACTCCACCCTCAGTCCTCAGCACCCTTCCTTCGGTGGAGATGGCATTCTGGGATTCGTAGTCCTAGGTATCTTGGATCTCTCTGGCTTGAGGTGGGGGTGGGGTCCTGGGACACTCCCCTTTCCTGAGGACCCCCCCCTCTTACATAGCTACTTGGGGCCAGTTGGGATAGAGTAGACACATTTGCATCTCTCATTTGGTACAATTTCAGAATAGAACCATTATCAGCATGAAGGATGGACTCTTTTTCATTGGTGGTTATGGCCATCGGGTATACTGTGCTCCGCTTTAGATCATGGGCATACAGAACATATTTTTAAAGTCTTCGATACACTAGGTAGTGAAGGCTTAAGTGATTATTAACTACCAGAAGAGCAAAATAAAAACAAAAAGAAATGGAAAAAAATGAAATATTTTAACAGCTACAGATACTGATAAATTGGACCAAATAGCGGGTACACATCATCCCCAAGTAGGACAATGCGTTTCTGGACATACTTGATTTACCAGTCCTTGGTTCCTTCGCAGCTCCACATCCCCTACTTCTTCATCTACTTTGTGACACAGGACCTGGATTCAGCAAACTAAGTCTTTCCACTGCCTGTTGTCTCCTTATTCTTGGCTACTAAAGGGGCTCCACTGGGGAGACTGCAGGATGGGGCAAGGTAGGGCTTTTCTTTCTCCTCCTTGGTTTTGTTTTGCTTTTTCCTACTGGGGCCAAAGGACTACTGTGTGCCAGGAGGCTCTTAGTGTTTCCCCGGGCATTGGGCGTGGCACAACCCCCAGCCATTGCTTCAGTACCCCAGAGTGGGTGGTGTGGTTTTATAGCAGCCACACCACCTATTGAAAAGATTCAGGCATGAGAATCTCCAGCGTGTGGACTATCCTCTAAGTTTCTCAGAATCTTCCTTGTTCAGGACCTCTTCCTGGCCTCCCTCCCTCCCAGGAGTGCTTCTGAATTAGAACAAGTGTTGCTACCCACCCCCCAACCCCCCTAACTCTCCAGCCCACTGGCAGTAGACTCCTAAGCTAGACAGGAGATAGCAGTTGTTTTCTCCAAGCAGTAAATTAAGAAAGATGCAGACTGTCACTTGTGAATCCTATGCCTGCATAATAAAACATGACACATCTACTTTTTTTCCTTCCTCCTCACACTCTGTTATCAAATAAGGTGAAGATTGAAGTTCAAGCAGATTCTGACCTTGTCTAAAACCTCCTCCCAACTCTCCCTTGAACAGCAGGGTGGTTTTTCCTGAATTCATACCATCTGGAAAATTTGTAAGAGGATATTTGCTCAGATTAGTTCTACTTTAGAAATTCTTTCAGCTTTTAACATCTTAGAATCCAGAGATTGGAGAGAGAGCTTTATGTTAAAATGTAGCACATGGACAAAGATTAAATAACTACATACTGCTATTCTGCTATTTTAAAAATTGCATTCCTACCAAAAAACTAATTTTTAATCATTGCTTGGGAGGGGACACAAAGCACAATTAATGAAATTCTTGACACAAGTTGGTGTCAATCAAAAAGAACATGCAAAATGCCCAAGAGCTCGTCCTTCTGAAGAGAAGGTTTTATAGTTGCATTTTCATATTTACAGCTGGCAGAAGATTAATAGTAAATAGCTGTCTACCTAGTCTAGGATGGAAAAGCACCACTGAGGAGGCAGAATACCATATGTCTTCCAATATTCAGGCACTATAAGGACATTAGGAGAGTGATTAGAGTGCACACACATAGTGTCCAGGTGTAATATGGCATCTGGCACATTTCCTGCCTAACTGTGCATCTCAATGCTCTTGTCAGCTAAAACCTCTAATAAATTTTTATTGCCACATGTGAATGTGCAAATATGGATTTGTTGTTTAAGTAAACCCTCAGTATTCTAATGAATCCTTTATTGCTTCTGTCATGATTGATCATCATAATAAAATTACGTTAAGGGATGTACATCTAAATAGGTTTCCATAAATTGAAAAACTGAGTCATTATAATAGATAGTATTTATTGAAATTTTTGTAAGGGTTAGTCACTATTCTAATTCCTTTAAATGTGAAACACACTTAATTTACCCAATTATTGTTATTGTTGTCCTGGATTTCCAAACATAAAAAACTAATGAATTAATTAGCCTACAGTTAGAATTAAAAGTAGAAGAGCTGAGGTTCAATTCCAGCCATTCTTTTAAAAAAAAGTCTGTAGTTTTTGTTTTAATTGCATTAACTTTGGCTTACATGATTGTTGGTATTCTGGAATTATCAATCCCCTCCTTCAGGTATAGTCACCATAGTGTACCCGCCACCAAATCACCCTGTCCCCCACCATAGTCCATTGTCCTCACATCCCTCTTTGTTCTCACCCTCCCTGCAGACCCTTCCTTCTCTGGATGCTTCAATTCTATGGTCAGCTTTCAAGGTTAGTTTTTAAGCTTGTCTTTATCTGACCCTTAGTTTGATTTCTCTATATTCCACATATAAGTGACACCATCCAGTATTTATATTTCTCTTTCTGATTTATTTCACTTTGCATCATCCCGTCCTGCCCCATCCATGTTGCTGCAAATGAGTGTAGCTTTTTGATCACTGAGGAATATTCCATGATGTGTATACACCACATATTCTTAATCTACTCATCTGTTTGGGGTACTTAGCTTATTTCCATAGCTTGACTATTTACATAGCTTAAACAGTGCTTTAGTAAAGATGGAAGTGCTGCTTCCTTTTGAGTGAGTGTTTTTTTAATTTTTCAGGTAGATGCCTAGAGTGGAATTGCTAGGTTGTATGGCGGATCTATTTTCACTCTCTTGAGAAGCCTCCCTACTGCTTTCCATTGGGGATAATTCCACCCTTTCTTGAGGGTCACACATTTTCTATTACACCATCCTCAAATATTAGATATGATTTTATCAGTTGTAATATCCATGAAAATAATACAGACCTTGTGCCCTGATTTTGCACTATTTCTGGTAAACAAAGTAAGTGAGTAGAAGAGAAGATATTCTTGGTGGTGGTGTTTAAGATATCAACAAATTCTTGGGAACCTCTGCCTTCAAGCAACGGATGAAACTCATTTCCCTCTCCTTAAGTGTGGCCTGTCCTGGGCGACTTACTTTCAGTCAGTGGAAAAAGCAGGAAGATAGTCAGCACTTCTGGGATGAGGTGGTTGGCGCCTAGGCTTCCATTTTGAGTGTTCTCTATAGACTAGTAGCTCAGAGGGAGGCTGTGTGTAGAAGAGACCCGCCTGGCAAGGCACTGGAGCATCTGGCCACAGGCCACCCACATAATTGCGCTTGGAAGCAGACCTTCATTAGCAGACTCTGAAGCAGTGAGAATGACAGTTTGACACGACCTCATGAGAGATGAGAGGCCCTGAGTCAAAACCACTAAGAGTCTTCACCAAATCCCTCAGTCTCCTCAGTGAGATAATAAATGTTTAATTTTTTTTAAAGATGTCAGCTCTTGAGGCAATTTCTGCAGAGTAGTGTTTGAGAATACACTCTTCATAGAATTTAAGATTCGTTCTAACATATAGAAATAACATATAGAAAGTTCATGACTGAATGTATGCATGCATGAAAGGCCAGATCCTGGGCGGTTAGCTTTTAAATTATACAGAATGTCTTCTCTTTACAAGGACATTAAGTAAAGATGTGTTAAATTTATAGTTTGTATTATATATCTAGTGAATATGTTCAAATATGTAATAAATTCTGTATACATCCCACATACACATTATTTATTATATGCATATGTATCATATAATTACATAGTTGAATATACATAATATATTGCCGTGCCCTGGCCCGCCCGAGTTGCCTGAGGGCGCAGCACGGAGCTAGGACCTTCAAGGAAGAGTTCCTTATTAGGTAGCCAAGAGGCGACATCTCTTCCTGTAGCTATTTTGACTCTCAAATATTTTCTAGTTAGACCTATAACTTTCTTAAGATAAGCCTGCATACATAACCTCTCCATTGCCCAAAAACCCCATGATTGGGTCCAGGCGATAAGTATACATTCTTGCCCAATCACGAGTTAGTATCCTGTACAAAAACATTTACTCCCCCTCTCCTTACATTCCCCTGCCTGCTTCTAGGAATCAGCATAAGATGGCTTCTGTGATTAACTACTTCAGGGAGTTTGAATAAGATGGTTCCTTTGATCAAATTCTGGTTTCCAGGCAAAAAGGACATTACGCTATTGCCTTTTAGGCTCCGGGCTCAGGGCAAAGGTTAATCATTATGTTTATAGCTCATATCTTAGAAAATTTACCTTAAGCAAAAAAATATTTTCCCCAGAAACCTCCTGATTGTAATCAAAATGTAATTGATAATGTGCTTAACAAAAATATCTATCCTGTTATTTTTACCTCATTTTTGTAGTCAATCATTATCTTTAGAAACTATGCCTGCTAGCCAATTTTATGGTATAAAAAACCCCGCTGTTGGGGCAATAAACAGAGCAGCCTGATCACTCTTTGGTGTGTATGCTGTCTCTCACTCTCTTCCCCTCACAACTCACCAACGCCTTCCACACCCTCCTCGGGACCAGAGAAACATCAGTCAGAGCTGGCCTCCGACAATATATGTCATAGTTACCATGTCAGATTATCCCAAAGGTCCAGAGAGTGCTTCTTAGCATGATTTATGCTATCGCATTTATTTGTAAATAAAAAAGTGAATTACTTTAAAGAAGGTTTTTCAATTCACTTAACATATAATATTTGTTGATTTGTCACAGACACATTATAATTTTACATCTCAGAAGACACAGAAGGGACTTGAAAATCTCTTGTCTGCAATTAATTTTGACTGATGACTATAGCTGACATACTGGTGATGTAACATACTTGACTAACGTGATTAAAAACTACTAAATAAATTAATCCATGTGAAGCTCTATGCTGGGGACCAAATTGTGTCCCCTCTAAATTCAAATTTCCTGTGTTAAAGCCCCAATCCCCATAAGATGGTAACTGGAGGTAATTAAGTTTCTCTCTCTCTCTCTTTCTCTTTCCTCTTCCTCCCATCCCCATATGAAGAAAAAGCAACAAGGTGTCATTCTGAAACCTAGAAAGAATTTCCTCTTCAGACACCTTGGTCTCAGACTTCTAGGTTCCAAATCAATAAAAAATATATTCTGTGACTTGAGTCACTCAGTTTATGGTATTTTTTTACAATGATCTCAACTGACTGAGACCCTCTAAATAGTTATTGACACATAGTAGGTCCTATAAGGTTGTTGCTATTGACAGTACTGGTATCAGTAGTAGAATTAATAGTAGTGTTATTGTTTTTATTACACATTACTCTTCCAGTAATGGAACAAGGCTTGGCAGGAAAAAAAAAACGTGAAATTATATCTCCTTTCTCTCAGTTTTATTCCATGTTTCATAATTTTGCTGATATGCTCATTTCTACAACACATTTTACCTGAATGACTCGGTCCCTGCCTTTCTTTTAATCTTGGCTTAAACATAATATTAGCAGGGGCCTCCCTGGTGGCATAAGGGGTTAAGTCTCAGCACTATGAAGCTAGCAGCAGCCACTGCAGCATAAGTTCGATCCCCGGCCCGGGAGCTTCCCACATGGCACAGCAGAATTCTCCTGTCTCCCCACTGCTCCCCTCAGCAGTATGTTTCAGTGGATCCACCTGTTCTGCTCCCCTGTCTGTCTCTAGTGAATCCTCTCCCCCCCCACACCTCTGGTCTACACCCCAGTTCTTGCATGCATAAATAAATAAATCTTAAAAAAAACATTAGCAGAGAATAACACACTCACTTCTGCCCCAACTGCCCCAACACCCTCACAAGTATCCGTATCCCTGAACTTTCTCTTTCTATATAGACATGGTTATTATTGACAGTTGTGTTTGTATCAATAGGACTATGCCCTCCATCACTGATGTGGAAGACTGTGAGAAATGAGACGTCTCTTGCTCATTTAGTACTCTTGCCTCAATGTCAAGAACAAGTATCGCAGTCACTGCCATTTGAATTAACAATAGATATGAAATATCTTTAAAACCCAGGATAGGGCCTCCCCGGTGGCACAGCGGTTGAGCGCTGCGCTGTGGAGCTGTCGGCAGCGGCGATGCGAGTTCGACACCCAGCTGGGGAGAATCCCACATGGCGTGGCGGACCTCTCCTGCCTCGCCCGCTGCTCCCCTCAGCAGTGTATTTCTGATCTGCCTGTTCTGCTCCCCGCTCTGTCTCTGGTGAGCCCTCTCGCCGCCCCATGCCTCTGGCCTGTACCCCAGCTTCTATGTATAAATAAATAAATCTTGGGAAAAAAAAGAAATTATAAAAAAAAAAAACAACCAGGATAGTCTAGAACTACTATATTCATTTTTAATGGTTTTCCATTTTGTGGATGTATATTACCTATTTCCAAATTTAACTAAATTATCAAATTTTAATCCATGTTTTCATATTGAAATGTTCTTTCTTGCTTCTAATTCTCAATGTCCAAAAAGTTTTAATTTCTTAGCCTTTTCATTTGGTGTTTATTTCGATTTTTCCTAATAATTTCCTTATATTCACAATGTTATCACAAAAACTGTGCACACAGACACACTCCTTCCTATGAGATTTGCTATTGGTCTCTGACTTTAAGAAAATTCTTGTGCTTTTTTTCTTGCATCAAGATGTGCACTGATTCATATATATGTAGAATTACGTGAAGACACCAAATATTTTCTTCTTTCTCCCATTAGTTCTTTTTTTTAAAGATTTATTTATTTATACATACAAGAGCTGGGGTGCAGGCCAAAGGTGGGGGTGTGTGAGGATTCACAAGAGACAGAGTGGGGAACAGAACAGGCAAATTGACTGAAATATACTGAGTAGCGGGTGAGACAGGAGAGGTCTCTGTGCCATGTGGGAATCTCCCTGGCCGGGGATCGAACTGGTGCTGCAGTGGCTGCAGATAGCTTCATAGTGCTGAGACTTAACCCCTTGAGCCACCAGGGAGACCCTCCCATTGGTTTTTTGCTAAGCCGACAGCGAGAAGTAAATCCTAACTAAATCTTACCAGTTCAATGGAATATTCATAATGAACATTTTACCAGATCATCTCCATTTATAAAGTGCACATTCTATACAGCTGACGTGTGGCTTGCCATGTGTTTGGGAACTTGCAGCCCCGGTGAGGACTGAAAGGAACAAGTATCCAGGTCTGCATCCTCAAGTCACCCACTAAGATTCCCAGAAACATTACCGTTCAGCACATGAGGGAAAGATGATGTAATGGTGCTGCCCAGGCCTCGGGGTTATCACACGAGCGTCCCTTTGTGAAATGGAAGGAAGCAGCGTGCCCTGCACTCTCTCTCTCTAAGACATCTGGACAGGTGTGCACCACCTTTTTCTGGTACGTGGCTCTGTGATTAAAATACTGATGGAACTACACATACCCTTATCTTTTATTTGTCATCATTTGGTAACGAAGAAGGTTCAGATGCTCCCCCACAAAAGGAGAAAGGACTTCCAAGGATAGCATCTGTCTCTTTGGCAAAGCCTTCCCTGCTTGGGATTTAGCCTTGGAATTACCATTGGCTTTGGCACTTCTGAGATTGAACTGAGTTGGTGAATCTTTTTTTTTTTTTTTTTTTAACTTTGAAGAAACCCCTGGCTTCCAGGTCAGTTTTCCATTCTAACAAATGTGACTGTGTTTTGAAAAAGGTAAGCCTGCCTTCCATTCTCCTGCATGCTGCCATAGAGTCAGGCCCTTTATGTGATGTACAATAATTGGAACAAGACAGGCAGCAGTTGCCATATTCTTTGCATAGAAATGTGCTGTGTAGGCTTAGTGCCACTCACCCTCCCCCTGGCTTCTCTATCTCCCAGCTCACATCCCTCCTTTCTTAATTAGAACTCAAATATGCCGACAGTTCTCCTTGCAGTGAAATTGCCTCTCTCTTCTTAGTGCAGGCGTCTGCATGTTATTTTATTATAAATAAAATGTGGGATCTTTTACTAAAATACGGTCTTTCTGACAAGGAAATTGCATGCCTATCGGGCCACATCTCTCATTATTTCAGGTATCTTATTCAATGGTTCACCACTATGCGTATCTCTTGAAAAATGAGGGTTGGTTTTTTCCTAATGACAAATTGAAGCTAAGGAAAGACCTTTATATTCTTCATAGTTTGCGTAAATAGGGATTTCATCAACTTGGAAAGAGTTAGATGTTAGCATAGAAGGACAGCAACAAAAAATAGCAGCGTAGTTTTCTGGAGTTCTTTAAGGGGTATGGGGTTTAAAAAGCAGAGACTGATGGTTAAAAACAGAAGTCTACAGGTACATTGAGCTCATTGGGTCCAGTAAAAACAGTCAAGGATTGATGACATCATAAAAATCTGAATAAATAATGCATTTATTCATTCTTCTGGTTTACTAGGAGCTGTGAAAATAGACATCGCAGAAGCCTGCAATGAAGTCAAAATAATGTCACTGAATAGCTTGGTTGGGATTAAGGGCACCTTTTCTTTTCTTTTTTCTGAAAGATTTATTTATTTGTGCATACAAGAACTGGGGTGTAGGCCAGAGGTGTGGGGTGGTGAGACAGAGACAGACTGGGGAGCAAAACAGGCGAATTGACTGAAATACACTGCTGAAGGGAGCAGCAGGGAGACAGGAGAGGTCTGCTGCGCCATGTGGGAAGCTCCCTGGCCTGGCATTGAACTCCTGTTGGAGGGGCTGCAGATAGCTTCATAGTGCTGAGACTTAACCCCTGCGCCACCAGGGAGGCGCTGAAGTCACTTTTTCTTTAGAGGCAATTGCATGTCAATATGAGATCTCAAGATGATGTATGACATAAATTTACAGTAGATCATAGGTTATTTTGGACGAGTTCTTAGTTACTTCAACATTAGGTCATAAGTTTTCTGAAAACCAGAGTATAGTCCTTTCCACTAAAATGAATACTCATGTCATCCTAAGTCTGACCACAACTTTAAAGACAAAGCATTTCCTGTGGAAGAAACACCTGTGTTCCACTTTTTAACCCAATTGCAGCTGAGTGAATTGTCTTGATCTATTTTGAGCAAGGTGATTATAACAGCAACTGCCACATCATGAGTTGTTGGGGAGGAAGAAATGGAGAGGAAGTTTGATTGTTCCTCAGAACTGGTTTTAAAGAGCACAGATTGATAAGGTCTCATTGACCCGTAAACAGGGAGACATTCAATCCCTGGGGATTACCATCAGCGTCTCCCCTTGTGTGTGGGTGCAAACAGCTGTAAGACGCGTCTCTCTGAGGCTGTGATGATAACCTAGTAATATTGGAATGGAATTCCTGGATGGAGCTTTCCATCCTAAAGACTAATTGAGTAATAACCTTATAAAAAGACAGTTCAAGATAGTCCTGCTGAAATGTTAGTCATCCATAAATATCTGAAGGACTTATTGTATGCAAGTCCAAACTAAAATATTGTTCCTAATAGCACAAAGTTATAAATAACTCTTTTCATTAGGTACGGGAATGAGACACCAAGGTAACTGGTTTTAGTTGGTTCTCACAGAAGAACTTTGGGGTGCTCTGTGTTTTCTGAGGCCTGAGAGAGATGATTCCACAGGGGAACTCTGGTGTCATTAAATGCATAGTCACACAGGCAAGCCGATTTTTTTTTTTTCCATCAGGTTACCCTCCTCATTTAGTATTTGAATTCAGAGCACCTCAACTCTGGTCGGATGTCTGCTCTAACATAACTTGTTTCCCATAAGTGGCTCGTGACAACTTGAGTCACTGTACTCTGATGCAGAAAATGACCCACTTTGGCATCCCTCGTGCACAAGGGGTTAAGTCTCAGCCTATGAAGCTCTCCACAGCCACTGCAGCACGAGTTTGATCCCCGGCCAGGGAGCTGACCCACAGGGCGCAGCAGATCTCTCCTGCCTCGCCTGCTGCTTCCCTCAGCAGTGTGTTTCAGTCAGTCTGCCTGTTCTGCTCCCCACTCTCTCTGGTGAATCCTCTCACCCTCCCACACCCCTAGCCTACACCCCAACTCTTGTATGCATAAATAAACAAATCTTTAAAAAGAAAAAGGAAGAAAATGACCCACTTGTAGATGGGTTCATGAGCAAACATGAATGGGGAAGCTCAGGGAAGCAAGCTGACCTCTGCCAGCACTGTGGACTGCGCTGCGGTCAGTCGACTCCGCCCCCCTTACTGTTTAGACTGTTTCATCCTAAAATGTGTCCTTTCCACAGTATGGTCCATTGCATACTCCTCTGAGTACTAACTCTTCTGGATCTTTTAAGCCACTCGTGCTCTTCCTTCTCCTATAAACACGTCTCCTTGCTCAGCGCGGCCATGCTGAACTGAACCCTGGATCACCCTCTCTGCGTCAGTCTTTCTAATTGGCTTGCCCTCTCTCCTCGTACATCTGTTTCCTTCTAGCCTCTTCCCTCTTTGGCACACATAAATAGCAGTACCAGATTTCGACTCACAGGTTATTATCCTGCCACTTGGACCCAGCCATTTGGCTGCGCATCTGTAACTCTGAAGAAGCATCTTACACTTCTGGGGTCTGCCTGGTGTTGGTGCCTCTAAATGCCCGTGTGATTTGCATCAACAATGTCAGTGTCCACTGAAGTTTTCTTAAACTATTTGATAGTTTCACTTAAGATGCCAGACTCCCTCTCCCTGCCCTCACCATTTTGCTTGAAATGTCTATTTTAGGCAGTGAAACCGTTACCAAATTCACAAACTCGGTATCATGTGTCTGATGCACAGCTAAGACTAGAACCCCGAAACATAGTACTTGGTGCAGGGGAAGTTTGTTGCAGGTTGACAAGCAAAGAGCCTGGAGAGAAAATGCTCAAATACACATTTTCCCTCTATGTGGGGGAAGAGGCTTATATTGGTTTGGAGAGTAGGCTGAAGAACATAGAAAGTTTTCAAATGCAAGCTGGTAGAGTCCAGCTTTCTGCTGGAGCATGGTGTAGCTTGAATTCAGGCCCAGAACTGCCACAGAACTGAGCACCCCCCACTTTGGAGTGTTTTCTCTGGCCCTTTAGTTTTGTCTGCTGTGGCTAATTTTTGAGCTGGGGCACGAAAGGTCACCTTGAGGACTGTAAACAGTCTTCTGGGCTTGGGCTTGAAACAGAACTTTTTGAAACTCTGTTTTTTCCTTGCTTCAAGTGAGTAGGGGTATTTTTGTCCCATCTCTTCATCCTTGTAAGCCCACCCCATTGTTCTTGCAGGATAAGCAGAAACGGGAAAAGACCCTCACGGTTTCAAGATCTGTTCCGACAAGAAAGAGGAGTTGTTGGTTAGGGTGAATTGGTGGGGAGTGACTTAATTTTCTTTTTTTTTTCTTTTTTTTTTAATATTTATTTTTGTTATTCGTATCTTTTACATTATTATGTATTCCCCATAAGTTACCCACCACCTGTTCACCCGTGGAGCCATCACCACAGTCCTCCGTGCTCCCCTCCTCCCCC
>PVIJ01002659.1:24168-57094 GCA_004024925.1 Scalopus aquaticus
CCCTCCTTCCCTGCTGAATGTTGCTTTCTTATTTGGCTCCCCTATATTCCTGTTATAAGTGAAACCATTCGATATTTTTCTCTTTCTTTCTGGCTTATTTCACTGATCATGATCCCCTCTAGGTCCATCCATGTTGCTGCAAATTGCATGTGTTTGTCTTTTTTGAATGCTGAATAGTATTCCATTGTGTATATGTACCCCATCTTCTTGATCCAGTCATCTATTTTTGGGCATCTGGGTTGTTTCCATACCTTAGCTATTGTAAACAGTGCTGCAATAAACATGCGGGTGCATGTATCCTTTCGGATTACTGTTTTTGTGTCTTTTGGGTAGATTCCCAGTAGTGGTATTGCTGGGTCATATGGAAGTTCCATTTCTAGCAGTTTGAGGAAACGCCATACAGCTTTCCATAGTGGATGGATCAATTTGCATTCCCACCAGCAGTGTAGTAGAGTTCCTTTTTCTCCACATCCTCGCCAACATTTGTTGTTGCCTGTTTTATTAATGTGCGCCATTCTCACTGGGGTGAGCTGGTATCTCATTGTGGTTTTAATTTGCATTTCCCTGATTATAAGTGATGTTGAACATTTTTTCATGTACCTGTTGGCCATTTGCTTTTCTTCTTTGGAGAAGTCTCTTTTTAGCTCTTCTGCCCATTTTTTGACTGGATTGTTGGCTTTGTTTTTTTTGAGTTGTGTGAGCTCTTTGTATATTATTGTTATCAGTCCTTTATCGGTTGTGTTGTGTGCAAAGATCTTCTCCCAATTAGTAGGGTGTCTGTTTGTTTTAATTATTGTCTCTTTTGCTGTACAGAAGCCAAAGAATGGATATTGAAGGAATTCATATGGAACCACAAAAAACCCCGAATAGCTAAAGCTATCCTGACTAAAAAGAAGATGAATGGAGGGATTACACTCCCCGACTTCAAACTTTACTACAAAGCCATAATAATTAAAACAGCTTGGTACTGGAGCAAAAACAGACACAGGGACCAATGGAACTGAATAGAAAACCCAGAAATAAAACCACATATTTATGGACAACTAATCTTCGACAAAGGAGCAAAGAATATGCAATGGAACAAGATTAGTTTGTTCAATAAATGGTGTTGGGAGAACTGGACTGCTACATGCAAAAAAATGAAGCTAGACCACTACCTCACACCATACACAAAAACCAATTCAAAATGGATAAAAAACCTGGAGATAAGACCTCAAACCATAAAGTTTATAGAAGAAAAAATAGGCAAAACTCTACATGACATACATCTCAGGAAAATCTTTAAAACCACTTCCCCCATAGTGAAGGAAGTAAAAGAAAACAGCTAGGACTACATCAAACTAAAAAGCTTCTGTACAGCAAAAGGAGTGACTTAATTTTAAAATCAACTACTTTCGAGGTAATATATGTACTCTGTGCACTGGAAAAAATTCAAGTGTTATGAAAGAGCATGGGGTACAAAGTCTCCTCTGAACCCCAATTACTGTCCCCAGAGGTCACACCAGCAGTTATGGCTACCAGGTTTGTATGTGTCTCTCCATGGGTAGTTTATTATTATTGAAACACATATAATTTTCATTTTTTCTTGTTAACAAAAATTATAGTACAGCTTGTATGTTGTTGTTTATCTTGTTTGTTTATTTAGCAATGGCGTGGATGGACCTGGGAGACAATATGTTTAGTGAAGTGAGTCAGACAGAAAAAGGCAAATATCATGATTTAATTCATGTGTGATAAAGAAAAAAGAAACTAATAGATGAACTAAATAAAACAGAACTAAACTTTAGGATTCTAAGTCTCATTAGTGGTCGTAGAAGGAAAGTGGGAGTTAGGTAAATGATGTGACGAAGCTTAGATTGGCACTCAGGATTGGACTTAATGTCATTTATACACATGTTGAGTCTCAGGATGAACACCTGAAATTTATATAATGTTATTTTGCAATGTTAGTTCAGCAAAAAAATAAAAATTTTAAGAGCAGGTGAACAAAAAAGAGCATCCTCTGTGAAGTCTTTCTAGAATTCTTGAAAACTCTATTGTTTGAATGTCACCTCTCACCAAGAGAATTTCATATGCTACAGTGTGCTGAGAAAATCAGTGTTACCAATAACTCCATTCTTCTGGCTGCTGAAAATAAAGCAGGCTGACTTTCAGATGGAGTAATTTTCATTAATAGATATGAAAGTGAAAAAGCACATACACTCTCCTTTAATTAAATGCACCATGATGGAAAGTATTTTAATAGTTGGACTTATGATTTTGCCTTTTTAAAAATTCATGCATATATGACCACCAAACCACAACTGTGTTTTAATTCTCATCCTGTATTATAGAAAATTTCCTTGACAGATTTTTTATTTGCGTTATGGAATATTTATTCAAGAACAGCTAAAACATTAGTAGACGCAAGTCTACTAAATTATTTAATTGTTTAGACTTTGGGGTAAAAATAGATTCAGTCAGCTATGCATTTTGGTTGACATAGCAGAACCCTATTTTGGCCATGGTAAGCAGAGCTGGAATTTGTGTTAAGAATATCAGGATGTTCATAGACTCCCTAGAAAAGTGCAAAACCAGGCTGAGGAAATGGAGGAACACAAAGAGCCTCTGGGCTATAGACACCACATTGGATTTCAGGAACCATCTCAGGCACTGCTGCCACCTGCTGGTCTGGAGGCTCAGGGGCTGACACTGGGCTCCTGTCTGGCTGGCAGAGGGCAGATTCTACTACCTCAGAACAACCCCTTGCGTGGGAGGTGGTGTGACTGGCCATGTAGTTTCCCAGATACACTCTCAAATGAGTGTTTTTACATATTTGCTTTATGCATTTGATTCTTTCCTTTTAAATAACTCTGATTATAAAATAACACAGTGCAATGCTTTTTTGCTGCGGGTGACAGAATAATGCCCACCCCCACTCCCAGAGATGTTTATATTCTAATCTCCAGGACCAGCTGCAAGAGGAACTTGGCTTGGATATGGGGAGAGTGGCCTGTATTCTTGGGAGCAGAGAAGGAAGCCTTGAAAATCAGAAAATCTTTCCTGACTGATCAGAGAGAGACATGGTAAGAGAAACAGGATTAGTCAGATGCAACATCCCTGGCTTTGGAGATGGAGGGAGGAACAGAGGCAGCCTCCAGAGGCTGGAGCAGGATGGAAAAGGTTATCCCAATACAGTCCATTATTGCTTGTAGCAGTTTTCAAATTATTTTCATTGTTATTCCATTTTATGAATAATACCAGTTCTATTTGTATGTGTTGATATTTCTGAATATACCAAATACTACTATTCTACCTCAATAGGCATTGGTGATGCATTTTTGTTCTTAGAATTCACTTTCATATATATCCTTGGGTTCCAACAAATATGTATTTTTGTGCATATATAACTACGAGTGCAATTATTGAGTTATAGAATATGTGTCAGTTCATATTTAGAAAATAATAACTGGCAACTTCCTACAAGGGATGTAGCAATTTATACTTCAACAGCAAATCATGTGACTCTGGTTACCCCACCCCAGAGTTGACACTTGGGTTTTATCTTGTTAATTTACTCATTATTTGACTACCTTGTGATATTTTGTTATTCATTCAACTTGCTTGATGGTTGAGCATTAGTATCTACTCATAGGCTTATTTAGAAGTACTGAGTAAAGAATATTTAATTCAAGCAGAATATTGGGTCCCAGAAGTTTGAAGGACAATTGCATTTTTGAGTTGGCCGTGGAGGAAGAAATATAGCAATTGTTCTGGTAGCCAAAAGGATGTTGAGGTGGAGATAGGGAGCGGTATAGATGTTTGGTGGCTCAGAAAGGTGATCACTGTCAGAAAAAGAAGCAAACTCCTGGAAATATGGTAATTGCCTGAGGACTACTAATGAGTATTTGTATCTAAACCATAAAATAAAAGGAGGGGAGTAATGGAAGAAAAGGTGATGGAAGGTGATTCAGTGTAGACTTGGATGTCCTCAGGAAAGAGAGGGCTCCACTATTTTAGGAAATAAATAGATATATGAGCTTTGATGTCATGGCAAATATCAATTATTAAAATAAAAATAATATACACAATGGGACAGAACTTATGATAAAAAAAGGAGAAACAGTCCATTTGTGGCAACATGGTTAGAGCTGGAAGGGATTATACAAAGTGAATTAAGTCAGAAGGAGAAAGATAAATATCAGATGGTTTCATTTGTTTCGGAATATTGAGAAACCAAAGGAAGGGTCAGACAATGAGAGGTCTTGAAAACTGAACACAGATAGTGGGTATCCAGGAGAGGAGGGGGAGGGGAAGGAGTGAAGATGGGGGGGAAGGGCACAGGGAACTATGGTGATGGACTGTAGGTGCTTTGCTGATGAGAGAACTGAGGTACCCATTCCTGAGGGGTGAAATCATATATTGTCAAAAAATTTTCAATGGTGTAAGAGTTACTTCATTTAAAAATTTAAAAAGAAAGTCAAACTGGGAAAAAAGAATCATAATAATTGAATGTGGTGTGATTTCAAAAGAGTAAAAAACTCATTGGATGTTTTTGAAATAATAGATTTATTTTGCTTATTTTGGCTGCATGGAACATTTGTAACTTGCAGAATTCTGTGCTTGGGCAGGAAGTAGCCAGATTTAAATCCCATTAATGATTGATATTGTTTTAAAATTGAAACCCATGATTCATCGTTTGTACGTAAGTGAGATCTAATATCATGAATGAATCATACAAAATATTATACCGAAGAATTCACACTCATCCTATGAATAAAAGGGTAGACAGCTTTTGGATAAGCTGTCTTATCCAAGTTATTTTATGAAGAAAACAGTTTGTTTACAAAAGGGAAAACTGAGTGTAGGACAGTAAATAAAAATTATGAGAGTTGTAGAGCTGTATGTTTCAAGAACATTTGGACCAGTCTTGCTTCCCGAAACGCTATTCCTTTAATATGTTGCGATCCTCTGCTTAGCCAGAATGGACTCAGTCGTGAATAGCCATTTAGAACAGGTCCACGGCCTGCAAAATGTTATCTAAGTCAGTTGGGTTTTATTAGGTCTCTGTGCATTGTGGGATTGAAGCCCAGATAACAGGCATTTTTAAAGAGAATTTTCAAAGAAAGGGCACAAAATGTGTCATCTTAATGGTTCAGTTTTCTAATTGCCATTTGCTTTCTCTGATTCATCAGGCTACCTCCTTTCACTTTCAAATATTTGCGATGTTTCCTTTTTACTTGCTTTTCTTTTTTTTGGGATTTTAACGCAATAACATCGCATGACATTACATGAGTTTCAGGTGTGCTTCATGATGAAGCAACGCGAGTCTCCATCACACTGATTTCCCCACAAACAGACAAATCTTATTGACTGTCCTTATTTACTATTCCACAATGCTAGCACTGAAATTGTAGGGCTTTACAAAACTCTAATTTCTAAAAAAAATATATCATGGAAGTACTAAAAAGTGAAACATCTGTTGGGAAGGGCCTAAATTCAAAAGATCCATAAAAGATCTATGCAATTAATACATTTTCTCATTTCCCTAAAATTCTCGACTAGTCACTAAGTAGCCTGATACCTAGTTTTAAACATTTGTAAGTTGAATGTGTGCATTTTCACCTTCAATTGTTAGTGATAGCTTTTTCTTTAAAAAAGTGGGAGAACAAGGATTCCCTTTTCTGGCTTGTATCAGCGTTACAGTTTTCTTTAAGAAAAAACAATTTAAGGTAATAAGTAAAAGTGACTTCTGGGGCACATGGCGGCATTATTTCTTCCTTGGGGGAACGTCTTGCAGTTATTTTTTGTCCTGAAGGTCTCTCTGCCATTCTTTCTGCGGTTGCCTCCTCAGAGTCCTCTCACTCCACACGTCCCTCTGTGCTCGCTTTAGTCGCCATATCTCCGTTAAAAATCCACACTGATGACCCCCAAAATGCACGTGACCCCGCTGTTTGCCTTGACGCCCCATCTTTCTCTCCCACATCTTTACCGGGATGGAAGCGTCCAAGCAACTGAACGCAGCTGCAGAGAGCGGGACCTTGACTTTTACTGGTGAAGATATTTATTCCACCTGCACAGTTTTCTGCCATCACAGTTTTCTGGAATCGTGATTTCGCCCAGAAGGCTGTGTCTACCTTCAACTTTCTATCTCCCTCTCCGCCCTGCCCTGCTCCATTTTCTCAATAAACCTACTATCCACTGTTTAAAATCTGCACAATAATTAAAAAATTATTGTGAAATATAGTTTGCATAAAAGTACATAACATTTTAAATTAGAGGCAAAGAGCAACAACAAACAGCTGAGAATGTTAAGAGCAACTCGCTGGCCGCTTCTATTCCTTCCTCCCCAGTCAGGCACCCCATCTCAGTTGTTCCAGCATTTTCTATCTGTGTTATCTAATTATGCAGCCCCAATTAAACCTACCCAGTCTTGTGTGTTTTAAAAACCAGATGACTGGGAATTATATTTAATTATCTTCTCAGACATGTTTCCTTCAGGCGGTAGCATGCTTCTGAGAGTCAATTGACTAATGCACGAGTTATTTTTTTCCCTTTTTTCGGTTTTATTGAATATTCCACTGCAACTCATTCACTTGTTTGATGCACACTCTGATTATTTCCAGTATTTCGCCATCAGGACCGCAATGACTGTTAACTTTCTGGTGATTGTTTGGTCTGTCTGGATTATCCTGTGTAGGTCTTGGGTTAAAGAGGATCAGAAGTTCCCAACATCCTGCACCTGGGGGGGGGCGGGGGGGTTCTGGAACGCCCAGAGTCCAGTTCGCACTCCACGCCAATTAAATCAGATTAGAGAAAGCTGGAGCCAGGCGCTGCAGCGTTTAAACCCCCCCCCCCCAGGTGCCCTCCAAACTGAGTCAGGTTGGACACGAGCTGGTTGTGAGCTCCTTCGTCACCAGCAGGCCATGGCGAAAGCGGTTTTCCACGCGGTTTTACTCCGTTTCCCTCTCCAGCTGCAAACGGTGAGTGTTTATGTTGCTTTTTTTTTTATTCTTGACGAAAATTTGATATTGTTCAATTTAAAAATGTCGAGCGGGGAGAGGAGAACTGCTGATTCCAGGGCGGCGGCGTTCGCATTATCTGGGTTGCTGGTGAGGCGGGGGGCCGTCCAGCTCTCCGCGCGCGGGTTGGGGGGCCGTCCAGGTCTCCACGGGCAGGTTGGGGGGCAGTCCAGCTCTCCACGCGTGCAGTTTGGGGGGGGCGTCCAGCTTTCCACGGGCAGGTTGGGGGACCATCCTCTCCATGTGCACAGGTTGGGGGGGCTGTCCTGTTTTCCACGCACGCGGGTTGGTTTTTTCCAACGGTTAAAGCCTTTTCGTTTTTGTGCCTGACTCTGGGGGTTGATTTTTTTTTTCCATTTTGTGATTGATTGTTTGGAAATATTCCCATTTTCTTGAAAAGTCTTTGCTAATTATTCATCTCTATCTGGCCCTGTGAATTCTGCTTGATTCCTGTGCTGGTGTCTTCCCATTGCAAATTATAAACTTTATCAATTTTTGTGGAGATAAAAGCATCTGTTGAATTCATAATGTTTTCCCTTCGTTCACGATGTCGTCTCACACATTACTTTTTAAGTGGGTTATCCATGTGTTCATTGAGTAAGCTCTGTGTTCAAGCCATGTTATTTCAAATGGACAGCCAGATTCAATTTGCTAATGTTTATTTAGTAAATATGTATCTGTTTATTTTGAAGTGATACATCTGTGCTTTTCTGTTTAGATGTCATCACATCTAGATGTTGCTTTTGTTCAGATTTGTTCTCACATATTTAAAAAATTTTACTGCAGAAGTTTTTGTTCTGTACTTGAAAAAAATGTTTCCCAGCCAGACTATAGTCTTGTGTTTAAGAAGCATGAATAGTCAACTCTGCATTATAAAAAACGCCCTACCTCACTAGAGAGAAATCCTGGTTTTGCTCTTTGCTAACTGTGGAAATGGCAGTAATTAATAAGCCAGCTGTGGGGTGGCGTTTTCTGAAAACCGAGCAAGAAAACTTAGTTAGAAGGGGAGGTCTCTGCTACTTACTGGCTGTGTGATTTTGGAAAGCTTATTCTACCTGTTTGCACGTTTGTGAAGTATGCGAGGTAACAGTAGCTGTCTCAGTGGTTTGCTGTGTAGAATGAGTTCGATTTGCAAATCATTTACAGTACTCCTTGGCATGTTCTATAAATAAGGTTGCTAAAAGACTAATAGAGTGTAGTTTCCATGCCCCTTGCCTACCCGCTGCCCCCTTTCCCCCTTGCCTCTCCCCCATAATGTCCATACCACCTAAATTCCTCACTGAGACAAGTTCAAATATGACTTTTTCCTGTTTGTCAAGTCTAAAGTTATAAATGTAGTACAGTTCGTGGTTTTTTTTTTTTTGGGGGGGGCCGGTGGAGGGACCAAGATGAGTTGCTTTCTGACTTTGTTTCTTGGTTTCAATTGTTATTTTAGAGATAAAATTATTAGGGGATGCTTTGCCCTCCTTTCGGCCATTATTGAATGATATTTGTTCCATGTGGTGATTCTCTCCTACTCTCTCGCTGGCAGACAAAATACAAGTTCTCACTTCTTGCCACTTCTAAGGGATGACCATTCATCTTTGGTGCTAATGAGCAGTGACTCCTTTGGCAGAAACCACCCCTTGCTGTCGAGGATGCTTCTCTGCCCCGACTCCATTTTTTCCCTTCCAAATTTGGGGAGGACCTCATGAGCTGCAGGAAAATGCCCAATCTTGGGCAGTAGCTTGATAAAGGATTATAGCCACTGCTTCTCATTTCTGTCAGTTTGACCCTAATACAAAACCCGCCAAAAACACCTTTGTAATAATTAATGCATAGGAGGTTTGTAACCTATGCACCAAAACTAGTGACAATAGTATGTGGAATATGAAAATGGCTAGGTTTGATGAAATTTTTATCCAATATATGAAAAGTTACTTCCTAGTAACCAGTTGCCCTTTTTAGTTTAAAGTTGAATATACTGTTGCAACCTCTGTGGAAAATGGTTTGGAGACTTCCAAAAAAAGTAATGGAAATTCCATATGACCAGCAGTAACTCTATTAAGTATTTAGCCAAATAATAGAAAACTCTAACATGAATGGATTTATCTATGGCTGTGTACATAGAATCACTGTCCACAACTGCCAAGACATGGAACCAGATTAAGTGTCCTTGAATAAATGAATGGATAAATTGCAGAATATGAACCCATGGAATACTATACAGCTGTGAAAAAGATGGTATAGTGGCATTTGTGACAAAATGGATGGACCTTAAGGTAATTATGTTAAGTTAAAAGTCAAACCTTGAAACACAGATATTGCATATTTTCACTCATCTGTGGAATATAAATAACCCAGCAATGTATACAGGCAAACTACAGTAGGAATATATCTTGAATTTAGTGAAAGAATATAATGGTTACCAAAGGGAATAGGGGTAGGAATGACAGGGAGAAGGAGGAAAGCAAATGTGGTATTGGCAGGTGTGGTTTGGTGGAGGGCAAATGGAACATGCACACATATGAGGTAACACCAAAAATTATAATAAAAGCTAAAGACAATAATAAAAAGTCTCCTAAACAAAAAAAATAAAGTTGAATTTACACAAGTTTGTTGTCAATCAAAATTATACTATTCCTTGTTATCTGATAAAATATCTCTGATTGGAGAGATGTCAGTGTGGTAAAGGGTTTCTGGCCTCCAGTGTTTGTTCCTGTTACAGTTTTATAAAATTCATCCAAAAGCCTGTCTTCATGTATTTCATCCCAGGAATAAAAATACATCACATGAGAAATACCTTACTGCATTAGGCACTTCAGAGTAAGGTATAATTATCTTCCATTGTCTCTCTTCTGAATTAAAAACAGTTACAGCTCATCTATAAGAACTCCAGAAATTTCTACTTAATGGTAAAGGTCAGCGAAACAACTGAGAGAGAGGTAGTTTGAATAAGAGCAAAAACCTGCTTGGCATAAAAAAAGAATCAAAACTTTCTGTGATATGCCAATGGTGGCAGAAAAAAACCTGTTCTGAAAATGGAAAACAAAGAAGCTTCATCATTTCAATTCTTACATGGTGCATTATATTATCAAGCCTTTTACAAAGTGTTGCACCGCAGTTCATTTTAATCTGCAGTCTTGATTTCAGTATTCTTGCTGTAGTTCTTGGCTGTGTCGCCCTTTCTTCATCTCAGCCTCAAAAATGGAGTTCTGAACAGCCAGGAACATGCATCGGATAGACACGCAGAAGCCAAAGACGTTAACCAAAAAAAAAAAAACGCTTCTTAAGTCAAAAATTTATATCTAAATCCCCTTGAGTGAAACTTAATCCAGACCAGGACACCCACCTGGGGCGAGGCAGGGCGGGATCCCTTGGTTCTTTGAGATACTATTATCTTAGATGTTCAGCAAAATAAAAGACCTTTTAAGATGCTAAAACTCTAAAAATCACAGTTACAGTTTTTAGTTCAAAACTACAGAATATGTTCTCTTTACATATACACAGTAACTTTTGTCTCAACTGCTAAGAATTAGGCATTTTGATGTTAATGCCGCTCCCTCCTGCCCCTTCACTTTAGAAGACCAGGATCCTCAGTGTAATCTAAGGTCTTGTCACCCCTCTGGGCACAAGTACAGATCCTTTCAATGTATCTTCTAACTCCACACCCCTCCCACTGGAATTGGGTTGGAGGGTTGCCGGAAGGAGCTTTGATGGCAGTTCCCTGGAGCTAAGGAGAAGTTCCTTCAAAATTACTGTAAGTGTTGTTTTCTTGACTATTCTGTATTTTCACTTACAATGAATTTTATGTGAGTATATACAGTTTCATTCATGTTTATAAGTTCAAAGCAGGAAAAAACGAATGGGACACGTATAAACATAAAAACAAAGCACAGATGTTAGTTCTGTCAAAGAGAGGAGTCCTTTCTTGTTGGATTCAGCGGGCAGACTCTGATATTCTGAAATAAGGGCAGTATTTCCTTGACTTGGTTCATGGGATAATGGTAGATAATCTATGTATTAATATTGAAGCTGTACATTTTTGTTTTCCTCCGCTTGTGGTGTTTTGCCCAATTAAAAATTTAATAGCAGAGGATGAGCTTAGAAGAATAGTTCTAATAAATGCCAAATTTAAAAAATTGAGTATTTTATTGATTAAAAATGAATGTAAACTAGCATACATATTAATACTGAGATGAAATTTCCAACTATATTTAATTTTAAAAAATAGGAAATCTAATCTAATGGTCTTCTTCAATTCCGGCTGACCCTTGTACTAGATTTGAAAAGTCAAAATCCTAGATAAAGAATTGATAGAAAATACAATCCCTATCACTGTTAAATTTCAGTTACACATGTGACTGTCTATGCCCAGACTGGAATTACAGGGGACAATGTAAGGGATTTTTTAACACTTTGTGTGCCGGCCACTTTCTGTGCCACCGCATGAATGGTATAAGCATTTAGTAAACACACACACAACTCCTGAACTACTGGATATTCCAAAAACTGTAATCTCTCTCATAAAACACCTTACACTTTCACCAAAACAATGTGTAAAGCTTCTAGACTGAATACGATCAAAGAAATAGCTCCTAATAGTTCCAAATAATCCACCGTGGCGTGAAAAACCGGAGACTAGATGAACATGTATTAATACGTGAGTGGACCACAAAGTGTTAAGGTAAACATCTCTTATTATAGTTTATACCTGCAGTCAAAATAAAAGTTTAAATTTAGCAAATTTTGATTAATACTTGTAAAAGCTTGTTGATGTATTAATGATAGGTTTCTAGAAGCTAAAATGGAAGTCCTCAGACTTTTTCATAGTTGCTTTCAAATTATTTTCATGACTATAACTTCAGCACAGTATTAACTCAGATCACATGTTGATGAATAAGGAACAGCTGTGCAGACACTGCCAACTCTACAAACTTTATAGATAGAATTTAACTGCAGTTCTTGGTTCACTTGAATTAGGTCTTTGGATTGATATTTATATTGCATGTGTTTTGAAATAGTAATGTCAAAATTACACATTTACGGGAAAATATGGAATCGATTTGTAACAATTTGGACATTAAATATCTTAATGTTAGTGCTTATGTTTACAAAGAGTAAGACCCATTTCCCTTGATAAATTTTGCATCTTGTATTGCTCCTTGATTGAAAGCTACAGTTACCTCCTGTAGGATTTGTAAAAGTGTGATAAACACCGTGTTTATCCTAAGTTTATCCTAAGTATGTTCATCCAGGCTGTGTGTTTTAGGTGGGACTTCTGTCAGTGAAAGAGTCTAAATTCAAAATGTTAAATCATTCTAAAGGTATTTAATTGTCATTCATATGGAAATTAAAAAAACTCAAGTCCATGACTAAATAGGAACCACTTAAGAGTGACTATTTGACAGTTGTCAAAATTAAAATGACCTGTGCATGCCTTTTGCGAAAGTTCACAGGGACATATTTTCCAGGCTTATCCACAAACACACAAAGCAAGAAATGATCAGGAATAAATATTTTTCCTGTATTTAGTGATGGTTTTGCCAAAAACAAATTTTACTTTTGTTACAGGGCAGGGAGAGGGACACCCCCGAAACCCCAGACCTGCCCTGTTCTAAATGGGTTCTGCCATCCGCCACACCAATACAAAACATACAGAAACTTTTGTGGAAAGAAACTTTAATACAAATAGAAAGGACAGAGAAGACAAAGAATATATTTTCTAAGTCAGGCACCCAATGTTAACCAACTCCTCGTGGGTAAAAGTCCACCCAAACAGGATTGGCCCAAAGCAAGTCCCGAAAGCCTGCCACAAGTCTAGAACAGCTTTTGGCAGGGACCCACACATAAGGCTCAGAAACGGCCAGACAATTCTGGGAGGAACCAAAATACCTTTCGGCAGGGACCCATCCAAAAGGGTCAGAAACAGTCAGACAATTCTGAGAGGAACAGAACAAAATCAAAACCCAAATCAACACAGCCATCGTAAACTTCCCCACGCGTCTCTCACCCACATCTATTTCAATCAGGCCAGGCCAGTGCAGCGTCTTCACACATCTCTCTGCTTCTTGGGCCTCTGCTGGCTCCATCCTTCTTCTGTCTCCTCCTGTCTTCTGTCTGTGTGTTCTGTCTCCTCTGTGTGTGTCTCCTCTTCAGCTTCTTATATCCTGCTCAGTCCCACCCTACCTTGGGTGGGACAGGAAACCTGGGACACACCCGTTCTCCTGGGGACCACCCTGTTACACTTTCACTTGAAAGAGCAGTCTCCCGATCTCTCTTGAGTATAAAAATTAAGGTTAGAGGAAGCCAGAAATCTCAGTGTATTGTTGAGATTGTCTAGTCCAACAGCAAATGGTAAAAGTTAACTGTGTTAGGGGAAAAAATTTGCCTTGAGTCAAACTGCTACAGGGCAGGGAGAGGGGCACCCCAGAAGCCCCAAACCTGCCTGCTCTAAATAGATTCTGCCATCTGCTGCATCAAGTGGAAAGAAACTTTAATACAATTACCGTGCAATACAGAAAAGACAGAATATAGTTTCCAAATCAAGCACCCAGTTACCCGTCCCCTTGTGGGTAAAAGTCCGCCCAAATGGGATTGGCCCAAAGCCAGGCTCGAAAGTTGCCCCAAGTCTAAAGCACCTTCCTATGGAGACCCATAGAAAAGGGTCAGAAACACAAGTCTGGGAGGAAAACACCAATATCAAAATCGAGATAAATGCTGCCATTGTCACCTCCCAAAGGGTCTCTCATCCACATGTTTCAACCAGTCCAGGACCAAGAAGTAAGTTCAGCTTCCTCACACGTCTCTCTGCATCGTGTTCCTTTTGTGACCTCCATCCTGCTTCCTTCCTTCTCCAGTCTCCTCTCTCTCTCTCTTCTCCAGCTTTTTATCCTGCTCAGCTCCACTCTCCCTTGGGTAGAGCAGGGAACCTGGAACACTTCCTTTTCCGGGGGACCACCCTGTTACAAAACCTGAGATGTTTCAGGGAGATGCAGGAATCTCCTTACATGAGACTTGGATCCTGCTACTTAGAGGAAGTAGTCACTTCACATTCTGAATCAAGCATCCCAGGATTGTAAAATAGCTGGTAAAGGGATGCTTATCTCAGTCTAGAGCAAGTAGTGATTTACTGAAATAAAAGAAAAGAAACCAAAGAGCCCAAAACACAGGGTTTTTATTTTTTTCTTCCATCCTTGCCTGTCAATCATGACAACTAATGTGGAATAGATAATAAATACAAACAACTCAAACCTGGAATTGAAATGTTGATTTTTATTCAGTTAGTTTTATGCCAAATCCTTCAAGAGTTTTCTAAATTCATTCACTGATCCCCTCTACCTGATATGGCCAGTGTCCTCGTAAAGAGAAGACACAGACTCAGGGAAGAAGGCCATGCGGAAGTAGGTTAGATTAGAGGGAAACTCCTAGAAGTCAAGAAAGGTCATTGATGGCCGAGACCCCCCCCCCCAGAAGCTTTTAGCTCTTTGATTTTCCCTCTGTGTATCATATGAAATTGATGCACAACATGGCCGCCATAGGAAACTAATTCACTGAGTGAAAAATGCCCACAGGACCGTGATAGGTACATCTGTCCCTTCAGTACTTCTCTGGCAGTGTGTGGGTCGAGGAAAGCCTCTTTGACCTTCAGTCACAATGCCAGGACTTGGCATGACTTGTCCATGCCACTGAGCCAGGCTGTGAGAATGTTTTGTATTAAGTGGACTTTCCAATGTGTGAACCCACTTCTTCTTTTGAGTTTGGGCGCTACAGGGCCTTAATTACCCGTCCTTTAACATTACCGCTCTCATGTATTTCAAGGACTCATTCCCTGTGCTCTAAATCTTCTCTTTTTCTCAGGACACTTGGAACGTGAAGTACTGACAGGTTCATCGTCATATATTAAGGGATGTGATTTTTGTCATCATTACAAGCACAGATACACACCTGTCTGCTTTGTAGAACAGTTTTTGAAAGACGGTTTTGAAAGAAGTCTACTCAGGCTCAACAGGCATTGTGATAAAGTCTAAGGGTTAGTGTGAAAAAGCTTAAGTCATCAAATAAATTCTTAAAGGGTGTCTTGAGCTCCAAGGAGCTGTTGCTACACTGTGAGCAAGAGGGGCATCAAAATTTTGACAAGCCTTTGAATAGCTCTTGGTGAGTCTAATGGCTTGCACAGAACTTGCTCTGCCTAAACGCTAGTTCAAATTGATTTATAATTTGGGTCACAGTTGGGGAAAGGAAGAAATGCAAAGGGATTTCTACCCTCGGTCGCATGATTGTTTGCGCGCATCTACAACAAATTAAAAAACCATTCCCGAAAATCACAGCACTTAAAATACGTGGCTCGGGAAGTGCAGGCATGCAAATCAAAGCCACCACTGCCTCGCATTGTCCTTGGTCCTAGCAGCTGGGTCTGTACTGCATGGCTCGTCCAGATGCAGAAACATGAAGTGTGAATGTGCATCTCTCTTGACGACCAGATGGTGTTCCTTCCCGTTTTTCCACTTTTTCTGCTTGAGATTCACGATTTGTTCTTACTACATTAATCTCTTATGAAAGATCTTCAAATTAAGACAAGAAACTGTGCGTGGGTGTGGGTGGATGGATGTGTCTGTGTTTATGTAAGAAACAGTCTTTGTTACGAGTATTTCCCTATAGGCTTATTTTAGGACTCTCTGACTTGCCATCCACCTCCTAGATGAATCTGTGGTTTAATATCACTTGCTCTAATACTCTCTCTTGCCTCCATCCGCTCTTCTGCTTCATTCTTAGATTATGTGTTTTGACACTCCATCTGGCATTAAAAGCCTTCCCCGAGCTCACAATAAAACAGCCTGTCTTTGATAGTGGAAAATTCTAATAATCAGTGTCTTTCCCTCTTTGGATATTTGCTCCTTGTTCTGTATCATGGTAGTAAGAGCTCATAGGAGGGAGTAAGAATGGAGCCTCATGGATGCTCTAAACCCTGTACATAGGGCCTCCCTGGTGGCGCAGCGGTTAAGTGCTGCGCTGTGGAGCTGTCGGCAGCGGTGACGGGAGTTCGATGCCCAGCCAGGGAGAATCCCACATGGCGCGGCAGACCTCTTCTGCCTCTCCCGCTGCTCCCCTCAGCAGTGTATTTCTGATCTGCCTGTTCTGCTGCCTACTCTGTCTCTGGTGAACCCTCTCGCCACCCCATGCCTCTGGCCTGTACCCCAGCATTGATGCATAAATAAATAAATATTTAAAAAATAAATAAATAAATAAACCCTGTACATAACCCTGGTGAAAGAGTTCCCAATCTCCCTTGGAATTTGTGAAGAAGCATAAGACCCAGGGGCCTTGAAGGAGGAAGTCAATTAGGTATAGGCTACTCAGGTTATCCTAACATTTCATATTTATAGTATGTGAAATGTGTTTATCAACAAATGCTAGAGAATATAAAAAATGAACTTGTTTCATAATTAATCTTCTGAGTTGGGATGATACAAACCTTGGTTGAGATTGCTGACATGTAGAAATGGCAAACAAGTCTGTGGCTCTTTGGCTATTTTCTTATTACATCAAAACATATGTTCAGCATTTTCACAATGTTTTCTCTAAGTTTTTACTTTCTGATTTGAAGGTGTTAAGTTTGCTACACAATTTCATAATAAGTTGCTGATTGGAATTTTAAGAACATACATGAAGGATATAATTTTTGCTTTCATCCTTTGAATTGATTTGCACTGAACCATTATTGTAATATTTTTTTTTTGCAGAAACTTGGGATTTTAGTAACTAAAGAGTATGAAATGTTGCGTGTAACTTAATATGTGATTTTTATGCTGAGATTACCTTTATTCAATTTCAGATGTATAAAATGAGTTTATATTTTTATGAACTTTATATTTTAACCATTTACCAAATTGCTCTATGAGATTTCTCAGATTTTAGGTCCCTCATTGTATGGACATTAGTTATGTACAAGTATCCAAACAGTGTGATTCAAAATACTTTATATTTTTATTCTTTAGTTGCATTGTTTCTTCTGATGACAAACTAAACCAGTGTTACCTCAAAAAATAGAAAGGCAAATGAATAAGCAAAAAATTTGTCCTGCACAGGACCACTTCCTGTTAATTTATATCACTATTTCTGGATAGTTTTCACTTATGCATCTGTATCTCTGTATTAAATTCTGGACTCAGTAACTAAGATGTTTACTGAGAGGAGGGAGATTTTAGTTTTCTTGACTAACAGCAAAAGTTAGTCAAGGAAATCTATGACTAGTGATTTTGGACCCATGGACTGTTAGTAATTATGTCTGTAGAAGATCTTTTTTTCCTTTCAGTTTCATTCTTGAGGCTATCATTTTGATTTCAAGTTACTAAAAATACCGAACTATTAACTTTCGTGTTAACTGGATAAATACACCCACACACATCAGTGATACAGAGCAGCAGCAGCTGAAGCCATTTGAATTCACCCCTTGATGTGTCACTGGTGTCCATGGTTCCCTTGAAGGAACACTGGACCTGCAGTGCAGTCAGGCCCTAGAGCTTCCCTGACGTTCTAAACATGAATGAGCACAGGAGCCACACGCTGACCTGGTCAGTGTTGGACCAATCATTAATTGTGGGGTGCACACTGCAGTGCTAATGGGTACCCAAGTGTTACTGATCCTGCTGGTTCAGAGGCCACATTTTACTTATTTTTTTAAAGATTGATTGACTTATGCATTCAAGCTGAGGTAGAGGCCAGAGGGTTCACCAGAGACAGAGTGGGGAGCAGAACAGGCAGATCTATGGAAATACACTGCTAAGGGGAGCAGCAGGTGAGGCAGGAGAGGTCTACTGCGCCATGTAGGAATCCGGGGGTCGAACTCGTGTCACCGCTGCCAACAGCTCCACAGCACAGCGCCTAACCGCTGCACCACCAGGGAGGCCCAAGGGGGCAGGGGAGCCACATTTTAAATCCAAGTGCTGGAGCAGAGAAGTCCTGATGGGGAGACCCTGGGGAAGCCTCCCTGGCCAGCTCCTCTAGTTAACACTTTGTGTGCTGGCCATTTTCTGTGCCACCACGTGAAGGGTGTAAGCATTCAATAAAATACACACAGCTCCTGAACTACTGGAGATTCAAAAAAACTGTAGTATCTCTCATAAAACACCTTACACTTTCACCAAAACTATGTGTAAAGCTTCTAGACTGAGTACGATCAAAGAAATAGCTCCTAATAGTTCCAAATAATCCACCGTGGCGTGAAAAACCGGAGACTAGATGAACACGTATTAATATGTGAGTGGACCACAAAGTGTTAATAGACTGTTGGATAAAAGTGTGGTGCTATTTCTTTATTTTGTTATAAAGTATAAACAATGTCAGTTGGTGCAGATGGCAGAGTAGGAAATATGGCTGTGAGAGCTGGATTTTATGGGTTACAAAAGGAAGTTTAGGCACACACTTAAGCTCATTGTGATGAAGTTTCAGAAAGACGCGGCTGGGACCACAGTAGGCCTGGTGGAGCCACCAGGAGTGGTTCCATTTATCTGGTAGGACTCAAAGGTGCATAGAGAGGACTGCTGACGTCAGTGCCAGTCTGCCTCCTGGAGGAGCTAGGGGAACTTTAGAAGCCCATGTCCATCTCAATGGCATTGGAAAGGAGGGCTCTCAGGTTTATCACAGACAAGTGTAACCTCTGGAAATCTGTATAGCACTTGCTCAATAATGGCAAAACTGAATTGGTTATTTCTTTTTAAGATTTCTTTTTATTTAGTTGTTCATACAAGAACTGGGGTGTAGGCCAGAAATGTGGGGGTGAGAGGATTCACTAGAGACAGAGTGGGGAGCAGAACAGGCAGATTGATTGAAATACACTGCTGAGGGGAGCAGCGGGCGAGGCAGGAGAGGTCTGCTGCTCCATGTGGGTCAGTTCCCTGGCTGGGGATTGAACTCTTGCTGCAAATAGCTTGATAGTGGTGAAACTTTAACCCCTGAGCCACCAGGAAGACTCTATATTGGTTATTTCTAAGACTGCATTAGAAAACCAACACTGATCTCTCTAAGTATTAATGGCCTGCCAGCTGGTGCCCCAGTTTTTTTTGGGTGAACATCAGTCTGGGATCCCTCATAGTTCAAGCTCTGGGATCTTAATGGTACTCTCCAGTATGGAACGAAGTGCATATAGCTCATCTTGCTAGTGGTTTGGTGTGGGGTCTTTAGCAGGGCTGTTCCCATTTCATGTTGCTAACAGACATGGGGACTAGCTTCTGTTCTCGTAAGTCCAGAGTCGGTGAATTACTTATCCACACAGCATCTCAGTAGGAACAGGACTGATTGTGTTTTGTATCACACGTGTTAGTGCTTTTAGGAATGCAATAATCATTCATTTATTCATGTGTTCATTTCTTCTCTCATTCACTTGTTCGTTCATTCACTTGTTGTACATTTGCTTTTTGTATTAAATGTTGCTGGCTTCCCCAGGGGTTTTTCCACATGTCCCAATGTGGCAGTGGAATAATCTTTGATAGGTGTTGTTGCGTGGAGGTTGTGTTCACTTAGAGGGATATCCTAGCCTGTAAATCCCAAAAGGATGCTCTTTCCCAAATGTACATCTGTAGGTACATTTGGTCTAGACAGAATGTGTGTGTTGCTTGGGTCAAAGTGTTCAGGGGACCCTGCTAAATTGAGAGATCCTTCCAGACCTGTATCTAAAATAGGTCTTTAAGGAGACAGCCTCAGGAAACTTGTCACAGCTGAGCCAAGGGGCTGAGGGACCCACCACAGCCCTCGGAGATCTCACCCATGCTCCTGAAGCTGTAAGCTGGGAGCTGGGAGAAGGACCTGCACGCTGGGCTGTGTGGGCGCCTTATCAGTGTGCTCTCCTGGATGCCAACTTTGCCCCCTTTTCTAGTAGTTTCCTTCATAACATTCAACAGTGAATAGTAAAATGTGTCCCCAGTGGGACATTTACCAAAGGACCGTTGCATAATGTAAAAGGGAAGATGTGGAAACAGATGTTTATCACACACGTTTGATAAAAGTGTAAGAACAAAAATGAAGCCTGTTTTCATAAATGACTAACGAATCCATAATTTTTTATTCCCTTCAAGTGCTGTGACTTCATCTTTCACAGGATTGAATATATAAAAATTTGAAAAGTAATAGGGAATGCATTTGACAGGTGGTAAGTTTTTTGAAAGGCAAAGTTTGGACTTAAACATTATATAGAGCAGAAATAGATTTTTAAAGAAAAATAACAATATTAGAAATGGTAATCGTGGTGTTTCGATGGAATTACAGGAGCAAATAATATGAACTGCTGAGATAAAAAACTCAATGTGACCAGACAAGTTTTCCTATGCAAAGGCTATCTTCACCTTTTCATGGATAATAAATTTTGTCTTGGGGATGGTCAAAACCTTAATTTCTGGGAGCTGATTATCTTAGTTATCCCAAGATCTTTCTTCTCAACCTTCTCCTTTTGGCCATGTCTGCCTGCTGCCACATCCACTGTAGGGCTGGGAGAAGAATGTGCAGCAGGTTTTAGAAATAAACGCATAAAGCAAAGCGCAGGGAAAACTCACACTTACTCATTTTGACATCCTGTGCTATTTTCGATGGAGTATCTACTAATGAAGATGATTGACAAAGTGAATTTTCAGATGTTTTGTGACTATCAATTTGAAATTAGTGTAAGAAAGTATTGAAGTCAATTTAGAAAAAAGATTATATAATAAAATATGCAAAATATCTCTCATATTTTTCCATCAGTGGTGCGAAGAATTCAACTCAAGTGAATTTTCCTACCTGGGGTTTGAGTCTGCACATAGGAATTCAAGCATCTGTTGTTTACAGCTGAGATATTTTTTACTCAGAGATTATTAGCAAAGTTAGTATTTCTAAAAAATTAGTACAAGTTGTGAAAAATTTTTATTTTATCCTGCCATGTCATTTTTTTATTCCCCTTAATCGCATAGAAACTGTCATAAATGATTTCGAGAAATCTTGATGGATTTTTGGAAGCACTTGCCTAAGCCATGGAAACTTCAGTATTCAGTATTAATTCTAATGAGCGAGTGAAGAAATTTGGGCGCAGAATTTCAAAATGTATACGTTAGCAAGGAAATGAGAAATGGCGTTTTTTTTTTTTTAAAGATTTGCTTATTTATGCATACAAGCTGGGGTACAGCCAGCAGCATGGGGTGGTGAGAGGGTTCACCAGAGACAGAGTGAGGAGCAGAACAGGCAGATCGACAGAAACACACTGAGGAGAGCAGCGGGCAAGGCAGGAGAGGTCTGCTGCTTCATGTGGGGAGCTCCCAGGCCAGGAATCGAACTTGCGTCACCTCTGCCAACAGCTCCACAGCGCAGTGCTAACCGCTGCGCCACCAGGGAGGCCCGGAAATGCTGTGTTTGAGTGGAGGGCTGCAAGTTTTCAACAACAACAAAAAATGTTAGCAAGTAGGCTCTGTGCTTAAATAAGGGGCTGCAAGTTCTCCTAGGCTAGAAGCAGTGTCACACACACATGAGGGATCTAGAGCTCTCCATCCCGATGCTAAGAGGATCTAGGTACGCTGTGACCTTGCTATAGAGTAAACCATGACTCTGGTCACGTGACAGCTTTTCCTTCACCTAGAAACAGTGGATTTATTTGTGTTTCCGCTTCATTGAGATGTGATTGATACACCCAGCATGATGATTTGTGTATTGCTAGATGATTCCCACAATAAGGTTCGTTAACACAGCCTGATGGATTAACTGTTCTTAAAACATGGTCTGTGGCTTGAGCTCTGTTCTCTTTCAGTGACTATCAAACCAATGAGCCCAGCGTTAGTGCCCTAAGACAGTTCTTTATGTTGCTCAGATTCCCCTGGTTAGGAATTCCAGGAGGGTGTAGAAACTTGGGTTTGCACTGCTTTGTAACACTGGGAAACTCCCTGGAGGGCAGGAAGACTGCGTTGTGGAGTCTCGGAGCTCGCTCGCTCGTATCTGTGGGGCGTTTCTGTCGGGACAACTCCAGTTCTCCAACAGACGTGGGTGGCTCTGGCCTATGTCGATCTCTGTTGAAGTCCCAGTGTCTTTCCAACAAGATGAGTTCAGAGGAGCCAGTTTTTTTTTTCCTAAAGATTTATTTATTAATGCATACAAGCTGGGGTGCAGGCCAGAGGCGTGGGGCAGCAAGAGGGTTCACCAGAGACAGAGTGGGGAGCAGAAATGCACTGCTGAGGGGAGCAGCGGGCGAGGCAGGAGAGGTCTGCTGCGCTATGTGGGAATCTCCCCAGCAGGGCGTCGAACTCGTGTCACCGCTGCCGACAGCTCCATGGCGCAGCGCTTAACCGCTGTGCCACCAGGCAGGCCCATAGAGGAGCCAGGTTTTGACACTGTCACTCAGGACTCCAAACCTGTATGTCCCTGGAGAGTGAGAAAGCCAGCTGGAGCCACCTCAGCTTTCCTCACTGCCTTTACAAGCCCACAAAATCACTTCCATTGCATCTTCCTTGTGTGAAGCACAGGAATTAGCTGGCCCATACTCCCAGAGAGGAAAATGAGACTTGATGAAACGTGGGTCAGAGATTTTATGGAATGTTTTCGAGCTATCATACATTACTAAGAGAAAATTCACATATAATTACCCAAAAATGGGAACAAAGACATGTTTTTCTGTCTTTATAATGTGTGTTCTTTTTCACTCCACTGAAGAAAGAAAAGTAATTGCACGACATCACCGACAATCTTGAGATAAAAGAGAAAGGCAAGTTATTTTGAGAGCAGAAAGCTGTGATTAGATCATGCACAGAGCACGGGGTATATTTCCAGTGGCTCCTTCCTAATATGACTCGCATGGGAGGAAGGGAGTCTCCAAGTTGTGCTAGAAATTTTTAAACATTTCACGGGAAGCAGAGGCCTAGGAAACGAGGAAAACTGTTAACCTGATTCATGTTTTTCTGTTACCCTGAAAATAGATCTATTCAAACTTCTTCCTGACAGATATCAATCCTGATTTTTCTGAATTTTTTACTCATTGCCTTTAAAAAATATATGTATCTTTGAAAAATATATACCAATCCATTGGGCCTCCCTGGTGGTGCAAGGGGTTAAATCTCAGCAATATGAAGCTATCGGCAGCCACTGCAGCATGAGTTCGATTCCCGGCCAGGGAGCTGACCCACATGGCACAGCAGACCTCTCCTGCCTCACCCGCTGCTCCCCTCAGCAGTGTATTTCAGTAGATCAGCCTGTTCTGCTCCCCACTCTGTCTCTGGGGAATCCTCTCATCTCTGCACCTCTGGCCTACCATGTATACATAAATAAAATAAATTTTTGAAAGTATGCATGTATCAATCAATTTACGGCCTGCAAACTAGAGTCTCTCCTGACCTTTGGGTCCTAAGTCCCCTCAGCCCTGAGGGGATTGACTTGACATATGCAACAAGGTATTGTCTCCAAAATCAGACATTCCTTTACAGACTTGACCTTCACCTCCCGAATCAGGCATAAGTGATCACCTTGACCTTCTAAAGAGCACAATGTCGATCGGTATCCCTGTCACTACAATTTTTGGCTAACTTCTGTTTTGGTTACTATCTTAAACAAAATAAGCAGTAAGACCTGGGAAGGGCTACAAGAATATAGAAGCTTAAACATTCAAAAACTGCAAGTAAAAAAAAGTCTTAAGTGTGGATATGTTTACTTTCACACAATTTGAAAGGTAGTAAATGCAATCATATGCCCAGGTAATAGAATGAGAGCTTAGATGAATTAATACCAAGTAATTTATTAAAAGGGGCGTACCATACCCTAAAAGGGAAATTTTATTGCACAAATATTACAAGAAAGGAATGCTTAATATAGTGAAATACAAAAGTAGGTGGGAAATGTCAGGGCTATTAAATGAGTTTTTCTCAGCTTGCCATGTATATACAATTTCTCGTGTGTTATGACTTGGTATCCTGTATAACTATTACAGACTTTTCCCAAGTTGGAGTTCTTTAAAAGAGTATCTGTGTATACATCTAGTCACCAAAAATGCAGCTGTTTGTCAACATGTTTCAAATTGCACTTAAGTGAATTTAGAAATGCGGTATCTTTCACCATTCACTTTTTATTAAATGTTGTAATAGTCAAAATAGCCTTAAAAGTAGTCATATTTAATAGTGGCATTCCATCAGTAGGCAGCACATGAGTCTGTTTGTCATTAAATTGCCGAAGTACAGACCGGAAATTAAGGCATTTTCCCCCACAAGGAGTTAAGTATACAGAAAACAAAAATAAAATTGCAACACTTCACCCTAACCTATTAGAAAAATTGAGTTTGTAATTCAAACCTTTTTATGGGTCCAGATGGCTCCCTGGTAAATACTGAAATTAAATTGAGGAAATAAGTAATACATTTATACAATTATTTTCAGAAAACATGAAGGAGGGACTAGTCTGAGTATGTTTGCAGGGGTGAGTCTGATCTTGAAAACAAAACCTATTAAGTGTATTACAGAAAGATAATTACTCTAATTTCTTCTGAACATGGGGTGTGTGTCTAACGTATTCCCGATATTTTACACCATGAATTTTGCTTAAAAATAAATTTTCTTTAAAAACAAAAGAAACTAGCTCATATTGTTAAACATCTGGGCTTTCTTCAGTGTGTAAATTATCTGTAATGGCATCTCTAAATCATTCTGCTTATTAATGCAATCAAAAATTTACATCCTTTAAGGTAGTAAAACTATCTTCAAATAGAAATAAAAATGCTGTAAGTTTAGCTGGTTTTCCTTCAGTAGTGTGTAAAAAAAAAAATTGGTAAATGTCTTTCTGCTTCACGTTAAGGTTGAAATTTCACTCTGACATTTTAATATCGAATTTGGCTCTGTGTTAACACATCCTGATGTCAACATGTACCGAGGAACGTGAATCCCATCATCAGCAGGGACAGATCCTTCTGGAGAACTGCTTGCTGCCCCCCACCCCCCGCCCCCTTTCTGAAGAGCTTCCTCGAATTAGTGAAGCTCTATTAAATGTTGTTCAAGTTCCTTAACATAACGTTTTCTCTACCCAGTGTGCTCCTGCTGACCTCCTAGCCTCAGACTTTCTATTGTTCTTTTTGTTTAGCTCTCCCCTATATGGGCTCCAGTTTCCCCTTTCCTACCTGTTCTTTCCCTTAATTCTGCCCACCACCCTCTTCATTTCCCACAGTGGGTGTGAGCTTTGTCATCCTACATCAGCTGGTATTAACAACTGCACTTTCTCTGCTCTGTACCCCGTTGTCTCCCACATCCTCACCGTAGGGCTCTGCTCCACTTAACTAAGTCCTTATGTTTTCCTAGGAAAAAAATTGTGTAGGTCAGATGTAAAAACCCATTTTTGAGGAAGAATTACTGCTAATTCTTAAGTGTTTAAGAATTTAATGACTACATATATGAAGACAATTGACATTTAAAGTGCTCGTTTAAAATTTAAAGTATTGAGATTAGTTTTCTGAACAGTTTGATTTGTTGAAATAGGGTGTGGGAGTGTGGGAATGAGGGAGTGTGTGAGGGAGAGAGGAGGGGGGAGAGTGGGGAGAGGGAGAGTGGGGAGAGGGAGAGGGAGAGAGTGTTAGAGTTCATCACAAATGACCCTTAGGAACAGCACCATTCACATTCCCTGTTTTATATTCACTGGCTCCTGGGCAACCTCAGGGTTTCTTTGACCCACCGAATATGGCAGAATCGACAGCTTGAGCCATTTCAGTAGCAGCCCCTTAAAAAGTCTGACAACTTCTGATTTTGCTTGAAACTCTGAGCCTCGTTGTCACAGGTTGATTTACCTCAAAGTAGGAGAATTCTGAGCAGTTAGCAGCTGTGAGTGAAGTTCTCTTGGCCTCAGCACTAGCTGCTCCCAGGGGCATGCAGCCAACACCTGCCCCAGCTGAAACCATGTGCTCCTCCAGAACCAGAACCGTCCTCCAGAACCCTGTTAATCCAGAGCAAGACAAGGAATGATAAACCAATGTCACTTTAAGCTGCTAAGTTTTGTTTGAGACAGCTTCTTTGGCAGCAGTTCACACACATGCAAAGAATGTCTAAAGATTCCAGTTAGATGTATTTAAAGATTTTTAAATTTATACACAGTGATAGAAATGAGCAGCATTCATCAATTTGTATTTGAGGAAATGAGGCAGCAATAGATTTTACTAAAGTTCCTTACCATAAAATTTTCTCTAGCTCATGTGCTCCTCCCAGTCTTAGTCATCTGTGGATTTTTTACATCAAAGTTTCCTTTTCTGTGATAATTGTAGGGTCCTTTCAGTCCATTTAGATTGCCTGAACTCAGTTTTATCACAGTGCCAATGGTTGACTACCAGACTTGAAAGACTAGACAGGATATTTTTCTCCCCTCTCCCATTTTTCTTTTTTCCCTTCATAACACTATTTTTGCTGTGTAATATTGGACTTGTTTCTCCCACCCTCCTGCTTTGGGAATGTAAAGTTGAAGAGAACCAGGTGTTTGCCCACCACTGCTGTATTTCTCATGGTATTGAGTAACAGCTGCCAAATAGTGTGAGGTTATAAATGGGAATGATTCTACAAATAAACAAATAGTGAACATTACTTAGTAGTTTTAGGTCTTTCAATAACTTGTCTTGACCTGATTAAACATCTCTGATGCTGGAGAGGTTCTATAAAGAAATTGTTTGATATAAATATTTAAGATTTATTTATGCACACAAGAACTGAGGTGGAGACCAGAGGTGCAGGGGTAAAAGGAGTCACCAGAGACATAGTGGGGAGCAGAACAGGCAGATCTACTGAAATCCACTGCTGAGGGGAGCAGCAGGGAGACAGGAGAGGTCTGCTGCACCATGTGAGAAGCTCCCTGGCCAGGGATCGAACTTGCGCTGCAGTGGCTGCCTGTAGCTTCATAGTGCTGTGACTGAACCCCTTGCGCCACCAGGGAAGTCCCCTGCCAAATGTTTTAGTTGAAAAATTTTTGATCTGCGTTTTAAGCACAGGACAAGTGTCAGTGTACAAGTTACCTGCACCTTTGCCCCTGTCCTTTAGGTCATGCATCCAATTACTTTGCAAGTTCTCTACTCAGAAATTGAATCTCTCTCTTAAATCCACCATGTCCTAGGTCCCAAGTTGAACTCCATCTTTCTTCCTATAACTCCTTTCTCCTGCTGCCTTCGCCATCTCAGCTGATACCATGTCCAACCCTGCAGTCACACCTTGGGGTCTGCCTTCCCTCTTTCCTTTCTCTCACACCACAGAGCCAGTCTGTTGGCTTGCCCAGCGCTATATTTGCAGCACCCCAAGGCTGATCCTGGGTCTCTGTGTCTGCACCGCCACCACGCACCCTCTCTCCCGTTGTCAAAACACCCGCCCCTCCTGCTCCTCTGCTTCTGCGTTTGTCCTCCTGCTCTTGCCCTGCTCTCGGAAAGGCTGATGCTTCTAAAATATGTCAGGTCAAGCCACTGCCGGCTCAAAACCCTGCCGTCGAAGCTCTTTATTTCCCTCAGAAATCAGATTTTGATACTCTCCTTGCATTCACCTATGTAAATTTGGCAAAAGTAAAGCTCGGCTTGACAAAGCGGTGTTATTGAAAGATGTAAAGGTTTTCAGCGAGGTGAAATCGCTAGTAACTTTTCCTCCAGATGGGATTTTGGATTTTGTACTTTTCAGGGGCACTGAAACAAAGAAGAAACATAATTGAATAACTTTCACAGAATTCACTTAAACCTTGCCCATGGATGAACAGGAAAGCTCATTATGCAAATGTATTCACTTCTGATTCATATTAAGTGTTTTTCCCATTTGCAGAACTTTGAACGCTAGTTTAAAGCCGTTAATGGTGACCTGGTTCTAATAACTTTCCCAAGGAAGTGTTGCACTGTCAATGATTCATTAGCAGGGTGCAAGAGTGAGGGAAGCCCTTACTTCCGCTTCTCCTTTGTTCTGAATGGGAAATGAAGCTCTGAAACAGAAATAACAATAGTAGAAAACCTTCAGAGAAATTTTCCTGAATCATTTAGGTTTCTTTACCTCTTGCTTATTAACAAGCTACCTATCTAGGAGTGAGAAAAATAACACATTATGAGCGAAAAGTAAAATTTATCTTCTCCCCCAGTTTCTACTTTGTGTTCAGTGAACACGGTGTTCAACACACACACACTGGTCCACATTCACATGCGCCAAGAATTCTGATTGAAACTAGAAAGAATGAAATTTTCAGAGCTTAATGCTTTAGGACATCTCAAGGGTTGTTGTCTACAAGCTCAAAATATTTCAAATTTTGTCTGTTTTTTGACCAACCCTCTTTTCAAAACTCATTATTCTTTTAATTCAGGTTATTCCAATGGAACAAAACAAAACTGCACAGAAGAAACATTGCAGAGTTTAAAAAAAAATGACTGGGGTAACTTGGACAGTGGGATTTCTCAAAGAGGTAGGATTTAAAGAGCCAATGGTGTTGCCCTCTGACCCCTGTGATTGTAGGGAGATTTTCAAGTTCATTCAATAGTTTTTAAACGTGGAACCATTTAGTTAACACTGTTTTGCAAATGTAAATTGACTTAGTCTAATTCAGTATATCTAGAAGACTTGTTATAAACAACCATACAGCAGAGTCTCAAAATCCTAGTCTGGTCTTAAAATCTGAATTTTTAGATGATTACCTCAAAAGGCCACAAATAAAAAGAGCCAAAACAAATTTAGAAATACTATTTTTCCTTGTTTTTGTTGCGATTTTTTTTTTTTTTTTGTGGTAACATTGGTTTAAGACAAAGTACAGGTTCAGAAATACATCTCACACCTCTTCCAGTATACCACCACACCAGTGTACCCCGAAGCCCCTTTCCTCCCCCTCAGGCAGCTCCCATCCTGCTATCAGGATACAAAGGTTTGTTTTGGTTTGGTATCTTTTTGTTTTTTTAAAGATTTATTTATGCATACAAGAGCTGGGGTGTAGGCCAGAAGTGTGGGGGAGGGTGAGAGGATTCACCAGAGACAGAGTGGGGAGCAGAACAGGCAGATTGAAATACACTGCTGAGAGGAGCAGCGGGGAGATAGGAGAGGTGTGCTGTGCAAGTGGGAAGCTCCCTGGCCAGGGATCGAACTTGTGCTGCAGTGGCTCTGGATAGCTTCATAGTGCTGAGACTTAACCCGTTGTGCCACCAGAGAGGCCCTGGTTTGGTATCTTCTCTTCCTTTAAATTCTACCTATGAGTGAAATCATCAGGCTTTGTCTTTCTTCTTCTGGCTTATTTTAGCATAATCACCTCTAGCTCAATCTAAGTTGTCTAAAAATGGCAAGATTTCATCTCTTAGGTTGTTTTTTATCCTGTAAATAGTGCTGCAGTGAATATAGGCATGCATGTATCTTTTCAAATGAGTGTTTTGTAAGCTTTGGGTAGATACCTAAGAGTAGAATTGCTGGATCATATGGTAGATTTTTTAAAACTAACTTCTTTTTTTAAGATTTATTTATTTATACATACAAGAGCTCTGGCTGTAGGCCAGAGATGTGTGGGGGGTGGGGGTTGGGGGGGTGGTAAGAGGATTCACCAGAGACAGAGTGGGGAGCAGGACAGGTGGATCCACTGCTGAGGGGAGCAGTGGGCAAGACAGGAGAGGTCTGCTGAGCCTTGTGGGAAGCTCCCTGGCCAGGGATCAAACTCATGCTGCAGGGGCTGTGGATGTCTTCATAGTACTGAGACTTGTACTTAACCCCTTGTGCTGCCAGGGAAGCCCAGTAGGGTATCTTTTTGTTCTAATTATATTTTCTTTTGCTGTAAAGAACTTTTTTCTTTTGGTTTGATGTCGTCCTATTTTATAATTTTTGCTTTTCTTTCCCTTGATGTTGGAATCAAAGTTCCAAAGACTTTTGCATTTAGTGTCCTGGAGTGTATTGCTTGTCTTCTTCTATTTTATGGTTTCTGGTCTTACATCTAAGGCTTTAATTTTTGTGTTGTGAGACAGTGGTCTAAATTCATTCTTTCGCATGTGGTTGTCCAGCTTATCCAATACTATTTGTAAATATGGTATCCCATACCAGATTGGGTCCTTGTAACTTAGATATCCATATATGCTTGGATTTATATTTCTGGGCTCCCAATTCAATTCCACTGACCTTTGTGTCTATTTTTATTCCAGGATTATTTTGAATACTAAAGCTTGTAATATAGTTTCAGGTCTAGAAGTATGATACCTCTATTTTTCTTGCAGAATTTCTTTGGGTATATGGATGGGGTCTTCTGTGGTTCCATATATATTTTATTAATATTTGTTCTATTTCCTTGGATCATTCCTTTTGGAATTTTGAGAGGGATTGCATTGAATCTGTATGTTGTGTTGGGTAAGACAGCCATTTTATCAATGTTACTTCTTCCAAAGCATGAACATGGACTAGCTTTCCATTTCTTTGTTTTCTTTGTCTTTTAATAGTGTCTTAGTTTTTGGTGTACAGTTTTTTACCTGTTTTGTTGAGTTTATTCTTAGACACTTATTTTTTGTTATGGCAAATAGGATTACTGATTTCCTTCTTTTATATTTCATTGTTTGAATACTGAAATGCAACATAATTCTATTGATTTGTACCCTATCTCCTGTGCTGATTTATTGTTTGTAGTTTTTAGTGGAGGCTTTAGGATTTTCTATGTATAGTATTTTGCTATCTGCAAATAGTGCAAATAGCGATAGTTTTACTTCTATTCCAATTTGTGCTCCTTGTATTTCTCTTTCTTGCTTAATTCTTCTGGTGAGGATTTCGAATATTATGTTGAATAATAGTAGTGAGACTGGACAGCTGGCCTCATAAGATATCTTTGGAAGATTTTCCTAATTTTCAGTTTTTTGGAAAGTCTTTGAAAAGGATAGGAATGAGGCCTTTGAAGATTTGACAGAACTCAAACCATCTGTTCTTGGCCTTACATATTTAGGGAGACTTTTGATTACTGTTTCAAATCCTTTACTTGTGATTGTTCTTTTCAGGTTTTCTGTTTCCTCCTGGTTAGTCCTGACAGGTTGTATGGTGTAAAGAATATCTCCATTTCTTCTAGATAATACAATTTATTGGACTAGAGATGTTGATAGTAGTCTCTATGGTCTTCTGTATTTCTGTGATATCTTGTTGCTTCTCTTTCAAGTCTGATACATTGGAGGAGTTTTCCCTCTTCTTATTTCATGGTGAAGGCCTATGTGACTATTCACTTTTACATTAGTCCTGCCTGTGCTGCATCCCAGGTGCTCTGGTAGCTTGGGTCTTCATTTTTATCTTCAGGGATTGTTTTGATTTCTCTTTTTATTTCCTCCTCAGTGCAATGGATTTTTGGGAGCATGTTGTTTAGTCTCCACATATTTGAACATCTAGAAAACAATCCAGACTAAGCCAGTGCCCCTCATCTTGCTAACTAGAAAACTGAGGCTCCAAGACATAGCTTAGGACAGCCTGTTCTCTGGGGGTGAACTGGAACCTCAACCCTATCCAGAGTCTCGCTAGTGTATTCCTCGTCCAATAGTCAGATGCACAGTGGGAGTCTCCTTGGGCATTTTTCCTTAAGTTTCATCTGCTTTTACACATGTTATAGCTATGGTTACCTTCCTGTCTATCAAATAGCATATGTATATTTTTATGTGACTATATTAGACCTAATTATGCTTCTGAACTCATATTTATCTACTTGTAAATACCAACCTATCAATTGCCTAAAAGATTGATTAAATGTTGAAGTATACCACAATAATCCTTGACAGAAATATCTAAGCTGCAGCAAATATATAAACTGATATACCTTTAAGATGAATACATATTAAATAATGCATTATATATAATGCAGCTGTGCCTGTGTGTATACCCATATGCACACAAATGTATTCACGACAATGAATCAGCTATTATGGAGGGTAATAAAAATGCTTGATTGTGGCAAATAACTCTCATATTGAGGACGTATTCGTAAATTTGACCCCCACAGGCATTTATAGTGTCTGTTTTCTGTTGACTTAGGCTCTGGCAGTACTGCATAGCTGCACAAGCTCATTGGTTTTACTGGGCTTACTTGGGTTTACTTTGCCTTCTTGGACTTTACACAGACCCTGGGGTGCTGCCTTATCCACACAAGCAAAACCACACTTGGAGTCAGTGGACATTAGGGTTGAGGGATGATATTAAAATAAGTGCAGATCCTGCTAATCCTTCCCATCTTGTTCTATGTAAACTGAGCACAACAGTGCCCCCCCCCAAAAAAAAAATAAAAACAAAACACCAAATTCTACTAAGTTAAAGGCAGACATAGCAGAACAAACTTGAAGAAATAAGTAAACCCAGTTCTGGCTATACAAACAGATGGCAAGATTGTTCAGAATACATTAATTTTCAGAGGAAAGGGCAAGAAAATTGCATCCCTTGGGGATTGAAAATTGTAGGCTTTGATATTTCCCCAAAATAGACCACACTTCCATGTTGTTGAAACATGCTGGGAGAGAAAGAGAACTAGAAAAGCAGAGTATATTCAGGCTAAAAGAGAAAGGTGTTCAAAGGGATTGCCAGAAAGAACATGTCCTTTCTGAACTAGAAGGTGGGGAAGTTACTATTTAAGTGGTGGTAGTAAAATTATTAATAACTAAAGGAGTTTTAAAATGTTTAATGGCAAAATTAGGAACAATTTCAAATGACAGTTGAATTTATTGCATTTTGATATTGCCTTTTAATATGCCAGGATGGAAAAAAATATTCTTTTTAGTGTTTGATAAAGATGAATGTTGTATGATAAAAGGAGATACACTTGGGCTGTTCCTTCTCAATGCCTACTTCATTTTCTTCTTTTGTAACACTATCCCCGTTGTCATTCCCTCATTGTGTCTCCTGTAGTAAATGCAGGAATTCCCAGCTTGTGCTGCCACAGGTGAGCCTGTGACTAACCCCTAGCCAGTGACACGTCTGCTGTGTTGTCAGCTAACACTCCTGCTAAGTTGCCTTAGGACACCGTCTTCTTGCTTTTCCAACCTCCTT